>CAJHNH020008113.1:265036-267560 GCA_905116865.2 Candidula unifasciata
TCTGAGTACGGTACATAGCTCTCTGGTTTAAACCGGACTAGTTGTCTGAGTAACATGACATAGCTCTCCGTTAACCAGGACATAGCCTCCTTGGGTGACGACATAGCTGTCTTGGTAACAGGACATAGCTTCTCCTGGGTAACATGAACATGCTTCTCTGGTAACAGGAGGACATAGCTCTCTGGGTAACCAGTACATAGCTCTCTGGTTAACAGGACATAGCTCTCTGGTAACATGACATCGCTCTCTGGTAACAGGACATAGGCTGTCTGGTAACAGACTAGCTCGCTGGGTACCCGGGGCATAGCCCCCTTTTTGGTAACCCGGGCATAGCTTTGGGTAAAAGGACTAGCCCCTGGGGGAACAGGGCATTTGCTCTCTGGGAAAAAGGCATAGCTTCCCGGGTAAAGGACCCTAAACTTTGGGTAACAGGACCTAGCTCTCTGGGGAACAGGACATAGCTCTCTGGGGGGGAAAAAAACCCGGACATAGGGGGTTGGGTAACAGGACAAGGGTCTTGGGTAACAAGGGGAAAATAGCTGTCTGGGAACAGGACCAACTGTCCCGGGGAACGGAAAATGCTTTTCCCCTTTTAAAAGGAATAGCTCCCGGGGTAACAGGGGCATAGCCTCGGGTAACAGGGCATAGCTCTTGGGTTTCCCGGGGCAAAATTCTGGGTAAAGGACCCTAGCTCTTGGGGGAAAAGGAATAGCTCTTGGGTAAAAAGGCATAGCTGTTGGGTTTAAAAGGAATGCTCTTTTGGGTAAAAAAACATAGCTTCGGGTAAAAAGGAATAGGGTTTCTGGGTTTAAAGGACATAGCTCTCGGGGTAACGGACATAGGCTCCCCTTGGGGGGAAAAGGGAAAAGCTTCTGGGGGAACAGGACATAGTTTTCTGGGGAACAGGACATAGGGCCCCTGGGTAAAAAGGGGCATAGGTTTTCTGGGTAACAGGACATAGCTTCTGGGTAACAGGAATAGCTGTCTGGGTAAAAGGAAACGTTGGGTAACAGGCCCCAGCTTCCCCTGTAAAAGGAATAGCTTCTGGGTAAAAAGGGGCATAGCTCTTGGGGAAAAAGGACTAAACTCTCTGGGAAAAAGGGCATAGGGTCTTTTGGGTTTAAAAGGACAACTCTTGGGGGGAAAAAGGACATAGCTTCTGGGAAAAAAGGACATGCTGTTGGGTAAAAGGACATAGCTTCTTGGGGAACCCGGACAAGCTCTCTGGGTAACAGGACCCTAGGTGTCGGGGAAAAGGACTAGGGTCTTGGGTAACAAGGGGCATAGGGGTGTCTGGGGGAAAAGGGGGCATAGGTGTCTGGGTAAAAAGGACCCTTTGTTTTCTGGGGAAAAAGGACATAGGTTTTTCTGGGAAAAAGGGAAAATTTGCCTCTGGGTTTAAAAGGACATTTGCTTTTCTGGGAAAAGGCATAGCTGTTGGGTAAAAGGAAATAAACTCCCGGTAAAAGGACCCCCGCTTTGGGTAACAGGACATAGCTCTCGGGTAAAAAGGACATAGCTTCTTGGGGAAAAAGGACATAGCGTCTGGGTAACAGGGGCCCTTTGCTTCTGGGGACCGGACAAGGTTGGGTTTCAGGACATGCTGTCGGGGGAAAAAGGACAAAAGCCTCCGGTTTTAAAAGGACATGCTCTCTGGGTAAAGGCCCCTGCTCCCCGGGGAAAGGACATGCTGTCTGGGTTAAAAAGGGGCCTAGCTCTTTGGGTTTAAAAGGGGCATAGCTTTGGGGGAAAAAGGACATAGCTGGGTTGGGGGAACAGGACTAGCTTCGTTTTAAAAAGGGGCATAGCTCTTGGGGGAAAAGGACATAGCCGCCGGGTAAAGGGGGCATAGCTCTTTTGGGTAAAAGGACATAGGTGTTGGGTAAAGGGGGCAAGCTTTCTGGGTAAAAAGGGGCATGCGTAGGGGAAAAGGGGAAAAGCCGGGCGGGTAACAGGAACAAAAGTCTTGGGAAAAGGACCAAAACCTTGGGTAAAAAGGAAAAGCTCTTGGGTAACGGGGCATAGCTCCCCGGGTAAAAGGACATAGGTGGGCTGGGGGGAAAAGGACATAGCTCTTGGGTAAAAGGGGCATAAACTCTTGGGGAAAGGGGCAAGGTGTCTGGGTAAAAGGAATAGCTTTTCGGGGGGAAAAGGACCCTAGGGTTGGGTAACCCGGAAATAGTTCTGTGTTAAAAGGGGCTGTCTTGGGAAAGGCATAGGTGTTGGGAACAGGGCATAGCCCCCTGGGAACAGGACAAGGGGTTGGGGGTAAAAGGACCTAGCTGTCGGGGTAACAGGACATAGCTCTCG
This sequence comes from Candidula unifasciata, assembly GCA_905116865.2. Classification (NCBI taxonomy): domain Eukaryota; kingdom Metazoa; phylum Mollusca; class Gastropoda; order Stylommatophora; family Geomitridae; genus Candidula; species Candidula unifasciata. The sequence continues at coordinate 267,347 of CAJHNH020008113.1, forward strand.
GGTAACAGGGGCATAGCTCTCTGTGTAAAGGGGAGGTGAAATTTTGTGGTTTCCCCTTTTAAAAACGTTGAGGAAAACCCCAAAACCCCGGCCCTTTCTGTCTTTGTGGTTTTTTAGGCACATTTTTTTCAGAGTTTTCCATTACTAAAGGGGGTTTCAAAACCCCTATTTTAAAATTATGATTTTAGATGAGATTAAAAAACCAAACCCGGAA
>CAJHNH020008113.1:270813-380704 GCA_905116865.2 Candidula unifasciata
ATGTTCTTGAAGGAAGTTACTTGTGTTTTATAACAACTGTCCCAAGCTGTACTTTGTATGATGATGTTTTTTCTACAATGTCCTCTAGTGGTTCCCCCAAAGGAAAGGGCTGGTCAATGGCCTCGTTGTTGCTGGCTTTGGTGGCGGTGCTTTTATCTTCAACCAGGTGCAGACAGCGTTCATCAACCCGGAAAACTTGAAACCTGACCTAGATTTCAATGGTGACAAGTAAGTAAGCCCTCCCAGTTGCGTACGCCTTTTTCTTCTTCTTTGCTCACCGGCTTAAGCTCCGTTGGAAGATCCTGGTTGTTCGTCCATTTGTACTTTGGTTTTGTGACAGGGACTGAGTTTTGTGTGTACACCGGTTTTACTGGCTTTTTTGTGTGTGCTATAATTGTTCCTTGCCGCTCGTGCAAATGCACTCCGACCTTTAAAGGAACCCGTAATTAGTCGACTCCTACGACATGCTTATTGGGGAGGCAGTGGGTCTGTTTTGTGTTGTCCTCACAATGGGGCCCCGGGACCCACACAGGGAGTATGCCATTTCAAGGGCCTCATTTTTTTTAATGGAAAAACATTATTCTTAAATGTGTAATGTGGTCATCAAGACATGGGACGATTTACTTTGCAAATAAATTCCTGGTATCTGTTTTATGCTCAGTTGAGTTGAACATTACATGTTGGAATATTGATGTATGATAAGGCAGACGTGGTTAGGGCCTTGTGGGAAAACGTGTACAATTCAGAGGAGCAAATGGATCACCACAGTCTGGTGAGAGTGATACAGCAGGGAGTAAAGAGAGGATCTGGCCGACACTCGACGTTCAGAGGAAAGTCAAGACGAACGGTTAATCAAAATTCTACTAGCACCATTGTTATTGGAACTCTTCGCTGGCTGCTGAAGATAGGAACGGAGCGCTCATGTGAATGCCCCGATTGCTGTGATGTCGGTTCTTAAACTAACTCAACCGTGACTTGAACATCAAAGTGCATAAATATTTTTTTTAATGCTTGCTCGGTCCATATTTTGCTTTAATACCACTAGAATGTCGGCTTTGTGGCTAAGTCGATGCGAACGCTTTGTAATGCCGGGATGCCGGGTTCGATCCCAGCTGCGGGCCATGCGCCTTGCGTTGGTTTCGACAGTAGTATCAGGGGGCCGACCGTACTGAAAACAATGGACTGACATGCAAACGGTTGTGCTAATGGTCCCCTGAAACATTAAAAATACGGTAATAAATTTGCTGTTAGACAAGGCCGGATTTAGGCAAGTGGTGCCTTGGAATTGAAACACTCTAAAATACGAACAACTTAGAATCCGAACGAAATTTTCAAGTAAATTTTGCCTTGGAACTTGAACGCCGCCCTGGAAACCAGGTGCTACCATGCAATGTCGCCTACGCTTCAGTTTTTGTTCGTACGCAGTGGGTGAGAGACGCCCAAACCTACCAGCACCGCACAACGAGCAATAACTACCCCGCGACACAAAGTGCCACCATTTGGATGAGAACCATCAGAGCCAAGTGCGGAAAGCCCCGTTTAACCATTAGTTTATGTTTAGCGGCCCCAACAACAGCCAGTGGGGTGTTAAAAAAACCAGGCATAAAAAAAAATACCTCCACCCACCCCCATATTAGAGGGGGTGGGGGGGGATTATATTTGTATACATTGTGCCAACTGCGTCGCTTCTCCGCTTGTCATCACTTATTCGTCCCATCCTTTCTTTTTTTTTTTTTTACTATCAAACACTGAGTGAATTAGTTATGACTTTTTTTTTCTGCCTTTACTTATTTATGTTTTTATTGAAATATAATCATAATTCGTTACTATATTTACAGTATACAGTAGTTCGGAAAATAAATTTAAAACAAAAATTGTGGTTGTAGGTCGCTTAAACTGATTAATTTAGTTTTTATTATTTTGAATGGGAAAAAAATTACTTTTGAACTCAGACAGTTTTGAATTCGATTGCCGTCTCGAAATGGATTATGAAGGTACCAGTGTATAAGCTAAAAATAATAAATATTATGGCCTCACAATCTGAAAAGGACCTCAAAAGGCCTTTTTTTCACAAATGAAATTCTCTATGAAAATATATTTAATGCACTTTTCTTTCGAATATGTGTTAAATTTAATTTTCCTGTAATATGTGTTTTTATTCTCAGAAAATTTTCTAATTTTATTCATATTATTTTAGGCATATTATATTAGGCATATTATATTAGGCATATTATATTAGGCATATTATATTAGGCATATTATATTAGGCATATTATATTAGGCATATTATATTAGGCATATTATATTAGGCATATTATATTAGGCATATTATATTAGGCATATTATATTAGGCATATTATATTAGGCATATTATATTAAGCATATTATATTAGGCATATTATATTAGGCATATTATATTAGGCATATTATATGAAGCCTTTTTTTTTTTCACCTAACTCCAGCCTGTTCAGAATAGCTGGTGTAAAATATAAAACGGTAGGGGCCTAATGGCTTCATTTTTAACCCCCCCCCCCCCCCCCGCCCCCTTTTTTTTGGTGTCCCAACAACCTCCCCCCCCCCCCCCCCCCCCCCACCCCTTTTTTTTTCGTGTTTAAAATTTGTAGTCTTTTTCCTTATAGTATGAAATATAAAGTCTTTTCCCTCCGTGTTCAGAATGTATAGTAGTTGCCTCCTTGTATAAAAAATGTATAGATTTCTCTCTCTCTCTCTCTCTCTCTCTCTCTCTTTCTCTCTCTCTCTCTGTGTGTGTGTGTGTGTGTGTGTGTGTGTGTGTGTGTGTGTAAGATTTATAGTCTTTTTCCTCTATGTGCAAATGTACAGTCTTTACGGTTTTGTATAAAGGCCTAGTCTTTTCCTTCTATTCATAAAATGCAGTCTTTTCCCTCTATGTACATATTTAGTCTTTTCCCTCTATGTACAAAGCATTGTCTTTTCCCTCTCTGTACAAAATATAAAGTATTTTTAACCCACGTATAGAATATATAGTCTGTTCATCCCAGCGTGCTTTTTTATAAAAGTGTCCTGTCTTTGAAGTGTCACCATGTCAAAACAAATACATTCCTTAATCATATAGGTAGAAGATACTTGTCTAAAGCAGACATTTACAGGCCCGATTTTCCATCTTCTCCCTCTGATTCTTGTCATATTTTTTTTTTGCTCAGCTTTCTAAGCCTAAAGCCAGGGCTTGCCGACTGGCGTGGGCGATCATTCGTCTCCATATCTGCGATCCGCAACTGATATATATGTTCGTGTGTTGACACTCCTCTATACCATGACAAATGGTTGTCAAGAATCGTCTCGCACTGACTTTCTCGGTCTCTTTCTCCACATATCTTTCCAGTGGTCACAACATGTTCCATCTCCAATCCCCCCCCCCCCCCCCCCCTTTTTTTTTTAAATTTTTTCTTATAACATGACCAAAAAATTATGTCTGTCACTTTCTGATGTTTGTGACAAGTTTAAGTAAAACACCCTTTTCATCGCCTTCATGCGCATTCGGCATATAGGGCTAGACCAATATGTTATAGACCAATCGGCACTCGGTGTGTCGCCTTTACTTCCCATGGCTACATCTGGTACCCACTCAAAGCTAGGTCGACCTGGGAGCCAAGGTCTTTTTTTTTTGAAGAAAAAAAAAGTCCGGCTATAACATTTTTAGCCCCATCCTAAATAATCGTCTCCTTTCCTGTGGAAATATTTTATACCCTCCGAGAAAAGGCGAGGGTGTGTCTGTGAAGAAAATTACAATTACTTGCCCGTTGTATGGATTTGTTGATATGTTTGTAGACACACGTGATGCCTTCTTGTCTAGGTACTTCAGTCAAGATAGTATTTTAGAGATGGTGCCCTGGACGTTCATCCTGCTGGGAGGATGTTACGCTGTCATGCAGCTCATTGGGAGTTTACTTCTCTGTTACCCAAGTTCTGAGGTAAAGTTGAGTCTTTCATCTGTGACATTTGCGTATGACGTTTTGCGCGGTTGCCACTTATTTTAAATATTTTGCATCTGTGACATTTGTGTTTGACGTTCTGCGTCTACGTGAGACTTTTTTTTTTTTTTTTTACCTTTGCATCTGTGACATTTATGTTTGACATTCTGCATCTGTGTGACTTGTATTTGACGTTTTATATCTGTGACACTTGTGTTTGACGTTTTATATCTGTGACAGTTGTATTTGACGTTTTACACATGTGAGACGTGTTCCAGTCCTGTAATCAGACATCATAAAGACCTGTTAATAGCATATACGCCTATGAAAACATGTAAAGATGTATGGATAGAGAAGTAGAGAAAGTCAACGAAAGACATTTCTTTACAATTGTTGTTTGTTTGTTCTATGGCATTATATTCGCCAGAACCTAGAGATCAAGCAGGACTGGAAAAGAGCTCTATGTGGTCCTTGGCTACATAAAACCGCGAGGCCTCTGCCGTTTTGAATTACACCTGCTTATCTCAAAAGACTTTAAAATATTTATGTTTTTAAAAGTATGTGGCTGATAGAAAATGTATGGTCGTTTAGCTTTTATTAAAAGAAAAAAAACTATAAAGTTTGCACAATCAGAGAAACCTGAGATAATATACCCAAAATTGTTTTAATCCAAATATAAAATATCTTGTCGGGTGTGGGGAGGGGGGGGGTGTTTGGCGGGCGCGTTGGAGTTAAAATATATTGAAAAAAAACTGCATTTGCGGGGGGGGGGGGGGGGATTTTTGCGCCACTGCAGATTTTGAGGCCTAGGCTAAGCTGAAACCTACATTCGGCCCCTGGGCCCCGGGACATTGAGACCTTCGCTACAGGCAACCCCCATCCAAGATTTGTATTTATTTTAGGCAGCAGCCATCAACCACTGCCCCCCCCCCCTTTTTTTTACACACACACGCACACACACGCACTCTTACGCACACACACGCACTCTTACACACACACACACACACGCACTCACACACACACACATACTGACACGATATATAGACGTTCTCTTTTTAATGCATATGTTTATACTTTCTATGTGGCCTCTTTTTTTCCTTCCCCATTTTAATCGCACACAAAATTGTAAGTTGGCCCTGGGGAGTTTTGTCATATATTCTAGGAGCCACTTAAGACAAGGTTAATATTGCTGATGATGAAATATGTAGATTATTTCTTTAACAGTATATTTTTCAAAATATTTATTTTGTTTCCCACTGTCAGTACGTATTGTTAGTTAGTCGACAGATTATCCTCAAATCAAACCATTCAGTCGATACTGTGTTTTTTTTTTTTCTTTTTTATTGTTAGTCGACAGATTATCATCATGGCACATCAAAACATTCAGTCGATATTGTTGTATTTTGTTGTATATTGTTAGTCGACATATTATCCTCACATCAAACCATTCATTCGATACTGTTGTTTTTTGTTGTATATTGTGGATGAAGTTGTGCAAACAAAGAAACTAAGAAAAGCTGGACAATTCACTAACAGATTTTTATAGTATGGCAAAATAAGTACTGGTCTTGTTTGTTGATTTGTACAGACGAATAGCAGCACCATCATTGTTGAAGAACCTCGCCAGCAGACTACTTCATTTGAGGAGGAAGAGAAGACAGCACCTCAACAAGCATTTCCTAAGTCAGATCAGCATGTAAATGGGTGAGTTATTGACTATTGTGGAAAAATATATGTAAATCAGCCAGACTGACTGACTGACTTTCTACCCCACTAGGACATCACACAAGCGATAAACACCTGATGACACAAAGTGCCACCATGCGGATGAGGATCACCGTGGAGAGGTCCCAGAAATCGCGTTCAGACAATTGGCCATATTGATGGCCTGCCTATATTGCGGCCCCTGGCAAAAGCCAGAGTGGGGCTTCAAATAAGAAAAAATTACGTCCTGAAAAGGACGTTATTAAGGAATAACAGGAAAAATAAAATCAGCCACGTTTGTTTTATTTTGTTTTTCTTTATTTGTCTTAATAGATTTATTGTTTATTCAGTTCAAATTTAAACAATTCAATGATTGGCTTTAAATGTGGACATAATCTGTTTTTCTCTCTTTCCAAAATTTCTCTGTGTATTTATGTATGTCTTTTCTTATATGTGTATTTCTTTCTTTCTCTTTCTGTCTTTCTTGATGTAAGTGTTTTTTCTGGGTTTTTTTTGTTGTTGTCATTTTCCACTTTTTTCTCCCTTTATTACTTTCTTTTCTTAACTTACTTCATTGTTTATGTTTGTGTCATTCCACCATTCCTTACTTCTACCTGGTCGCTCTTCCACATTGTATTATAGAGATCAACAGAAACTGATGCTGCTAAAACATCTCACACAAACACTCACACTTTTGTCACTTGCTATATTCAGGACCGCGCATCAGCTTGAAGAGGGATTGAACCCTGGGCCACCAACAACTGTGGAAGTGTCTACCACCACCACTATGGACGCATCTGAGTAGGTATTGCTGTGTACAGTTCTCTTACTCTTTCCTCTTCTAACTCTGGGTGTGGGTGTAATCTTACTGTAACAGTAAAGTACCATGTTCTACGTCTTTATGCGTATAGGCATATAGGGCTAGACCTATATTTTACAGACTAATCTGCACTCGGTGGGTGATGTGGCCGCCTTTACTTCCCGGGATTGTATATAATACCTGTTTAAGGCTGGATCGACGTAGGAGCGAAGGTCATCCTTCAAACACGTCTGGTGCCGTCAGGACCCGAACCTACGACCTTCTGATCCGCAGGCGAGCGTTTAGCCGTTACTGTCTAGACATGCTGAGGCGAGGCCAGAGAGATGACAAGTGGAGAACTAAACTCTGGATCTCACCTACAGAAGGCTGGCGAACTGTGTTCTACCACTATAACAGTAGTGTCTAATACTATTCTTTCATTATTTCTTACGTTTCACACCTCTCTCCCCCCCCCCCCCCCCCCCCAGACCCCTCCCCCCCATGTCTTACATTATGATTGTCTCTCCTTCTATAAATGTTGAAAAGAAAACCCTTAAACCAATCCCCCTTAATTTTAACAGTTATGACAACAGAGGAAAAGAGGATATATCTGTCGCCGCTATAAAATCTTGCTTTGGCGATCATATCACGCGCCTTAAATTGAAAAATCGTATCATCCACAGTCTAGGTGTTCTAAATCCAGGAGACATCAATGTCCAGCATACCTTCATCTCAACAGTTTTATTATTGTCACATTTTTTTTTCTACTATTTTAATGCTTATTTTATTTTATTTCATATTGTTACTCTATTTTATCTCTTATCAGTACCAGTTATGAATCTTTAAAATTTGTATTTCTACTATTCTTTTATTCCTACTAATATTATGTATTATCACAATTACTGTTACGACTATTGTTTAGCCTTCCTAGATTTGATTTGATTCTATTCATTCCACACCACCCAGGTCAGGACAGCAGTTGCAGGAAGGGTTGAACTCCGGACCACCATCAATTGTGGAAGTATCTATCACCACTGCCAATGAAATACCTAAGTATGTATCACTGTGTACTCTTTTCTTCTGGTCCCCCCCCCCCACCCCCCCCCCCCCCTTTTCTAGCCTAGGGTGTGTGTGTCATGTTAGTGTATTGTTTGTGTTGTTGGCACTATTGAACGTAGACAGTCTTGGTAAATTGCAGCAGGGCCTGGGGTGCAAGTCAAACCCTGTTCCTGTATGGCAATGGGCTGGTGGGTTGCTACTCAACCAGTGCATTAGCAGGGACACCGGAACATGGAGATTCGTACACCTTGTCAATGCGTGTCATAGTGTGTGTTTTGATCTGCGTGTTTCCCTGACTATAAATAAGTAAATAAAGATCCCTTTTCACGCCTTAGGCGCATCGGACATATGGGAAGAGCACCCATATTTTTACAGACCAGTCGGCACTTAATGGATAATGTGGTCAGCATTACGCTGTTGACTATTAATATTACGAACCTAAATAAGTAAAGTGGTCTCTTACTTTTATTCTCATTGCTTTTAGTGTCATATTTTTATGCATTTGCTTACATAATTCATATTATTTTAAATATATTATACTATATTTTACTGTTGCTATTAAACAAATCATAATAATTAATTGACACTATTATTGTTACTATTGCGAACTTAAATATGGCTTAAGCACGTCGAGTCTGCTCCTGCCTTTCGAAAATATTAATGGGCCTGTGTGTCATATTTTGCTTTCTTTCAGTCTTTCTGTCCATTTCGTTTGCCCTTCTTGCTTTCTGTACACATGCATATATGTCTTTCTATTCCTATTTTTTTTCTCTCCTCCTTTATTTCTTTTTGTCTTATTGCTTCTTTCTGTTACTTTTTCTGTATACTGATGTTTTTGTCTTTTTCCTTCTTTTTTTTTAAATTTTTTTTTCTTCTTTTCTGTCATTCATTCTTTCTTTTTTTGGGGTCATTCTTTCATTCATTCGATTCGGGTGGCTCTTCCATCTTGTGCTGTAGCTATAGTGTTGGCACACTTCACATAAACATTCACACTTTTGTGACGTGTCACACGCAGGTCAGTGCATCAGCTGGAGGAGGGAGTCAACCCTGGACCCCCATCAGTTGAGGATGTACCTAACACCACTACCATGGACACACCTAAGTAGGTATCACTGTGTACTGGTTTCTTTGTCTACCCTCTTCTATCCAGGAGTGCAGAGATAATGTTTCCGGGTCGTTGTTATTGACGACACTATTGTTTACAGACATGTTTAAAGAAATTAAAACATTAAAATACGAATTCAGGCCTTCTTTTCATGTAATAAGTGATAAAAACGGTAACACATTAACGGAAACCAAAGACATATTAGAAAGATGGAAAGAATACTGTAGAGAAATGTATGATGATGTGACAGGTAATTCAAAAACAACTTGTGAAAGTTATGAAAAAGAAGCAGAGCCTTTGCTGGATGAGGTACGATCAGCAATACACAGCCTAAAGAAAGGAAAGTCACCAGGTTGTGACGAAATACCAGCAGAACTAATTCAAGCAGGAGGAGAGGCCAGCGTCCGAATCTACCATGCACTGTGCTCGAAGATCTGGAACAGTGGCATTTGGCCTAAAGCTTGGAAAAGAACAGTGTATATCCCTCTCCCAAAGAAAGGAAATCCAAAACTATGCTCTAACTACCGTACCATCGCATTAATAAGTCAAACTAGCAAAATCCTCTTACGAATTATCATGAAAAGGATTGAAAGGAAACTACAATATGAGCTAGATGAAGCACAAGCGGGATTCAGACAGGGTAGAGGAACTAGGGATCACATATTTAATATGAGAATAATTTTTGAAAAATGCAGAGAATACAATGTAGATCTTCATGCTTGTTTTATTGATTATAGCAAGGCATTTGATTGTGTCCAACACCACAAACTGTGGACTATTATGAAAAGTATGGGGTTTCCAGCGCATTTAGTGCAATTAATTGAAAATCTCTATCATGAACAACAAGCAGCCATCAGAGCAGCTGGTGAAACACCTGATTGGTTCGATGTGCAAAAGGGGGTGAGGCAGAGGTGCATTCTCTCACCATACCTATTCAATATATACGCAGAAAATATAATGAGAAATGTCAAAAATGACCAGACTTGTGTCAGTTATGATCCGCTCAAAATTGGTGGCAACCCTATACGCTACGCAGATGACACAGTCCTCCGTTCGAATAGCGTAAAGGGAATAGAAAATTTAATATTGGCTGTCCAAAAGCACAGTGAAAATCAAAATCTGTTCTTGAATTTAAAGAAAACGAAAATAATGTCCACAGATAAAACTGGCTGTCACCCAAAAATAACAATAAATGATGAAGAAATTGAAAATGTCACACACTTTGAATATCTAGGCTCTATAATAAACAACAATGGAGCCTGTTCGACAGAAATTAAAAGGAGGATGGCCATAGCAATGCAAAGATTGAACAGCCCTAAAAGTCGATGGTTAAGCACCAGCAAGGAAATACAAATTAGAATTTTGAGAGCGTGCATCTTCCCTTGACTACATACGGATGTGAGTCGTGGACTATCTCTCAGTCCTTAAGAAAGAGAATAGGGGCTTTTGAGCTGAAATGCTATAGAAAGATTCTCAGAATATCTTGGACAAAGAAGATGAGAAATATTGACATCTTAAAAGATCTGAACATCAAGGAAGATTGGCTAATAAACAGCATCCTTTCTCGAAAGCTGAAATATTTTGGTCACATCAAGCGCCATGACGGATTGAAAAAAATTATAGCAAAAGGTATGGTACCAGGAAGGAGGGGCAGAGGCCGACCGACACGAAGATGGGCACAGGATATAAGTGACTCCTTGAGTGTGAAAGTTCATGAGGCGGGAGAACTGGCAAGAGACCGAGTTTCTTACAGGCAGACTGTGATGAGAGCGACGTTCTGCAAAGGACCTGCTACATGATGATGATGATTGTATACACACTTGCATTCTTCATAGCAGTCACCGGCTGTAAACTCTGGCACAAAGTTTTGGTTGTTCGTCCACTTCAAGGATTTGGCGCACTTAACTTGATACTCACAGAGAAGGTCTTTCAGATGCGTTGGTGTGAGCCAGTGGCTCATCAGGACATATTGAGCTGGGCTGATATATTTTGATTTCCTTGTGACCATTTTAGACTGAGCTTACTTTGGAGCCAATGCTAGTCAGATCAGAGGAGCGGCTGTTCGAAAGGTTGCAACGCCGGGAAACAATCGGGAGACACGGATTCGAATCTTCTGATAAGGTTGGGGATTTGTTGTCTGTCGGGGGCAAAACATATAATCCTCACATACACAGTCCGTGGCGACAGCACTAGCCATGCGGTCCTAAATACTCAGGTTCTAAGTCTCCCCCCCCCCCCAATGCAGGGCTAGACAGAAAAAAGTGACTGTAGTTTATGACTACACAGACAGTATTCGGCAGTTGTTTTTTTAAATTGTATCTATTTATTTATTTATTTTGCTAGTAAGATTGTAAATACGTCATTAGTATCTAGAGCAGTATTTTTTTTTTCTTCAGTGAAACCCCTTGAATTTATTACAACCACCCTCTCTTTCTTCCACACCAGAACCCCTTCCAATTAAAAAAAAAGTGATTACAAAAAGAAGAACAGAAAGAACAGATTCCATCCATATTAAACAAAGTGTTAAATTATATACCTGATGCTTTAGTGTCAAATACCAATGTGATGGTTGACACCGTTTTGTCTTGATGATGTCTGCTTGCTTTATTTGGGGGTGGGGGGTGGGGGTGGTCGGAAATGGGTGGTGGGGGGGGGGGGTGGTCGGAAATTTGGGTTTGTGGGGGGGTGGTCGTGAAATGGGTGGTGGGGGGGGTGGTCGGGAATGGTGGTGGGGGGAGGGTGGGGGGTGGTCGGAAATGGGTGGTGGGGTGGGGGGGGGTGGTCGGAAATGGCGTGTGTGTGGGGGGGGTGGTCGAAAATGGGGGGGGGGGGGGGGTCGGAAATGGGTGGTAGGGGGGGTGGTCGAAATGGGTGGTGGGGCGGGGGTGGGGGGTCTCATGTTGGACAAGGAATAATGAAAGAAATTGTATATCATATTATGGCGATTAAAATTGCACTCAGTTTAAAAATTGTTTTAAATCTTTTCTCCCCCCCCCCCCCCGCCCCCCACTTTTTTCCCTTTGAAACTTTCTTGCGCAACCCTCCCCAACCCCACCCTCTCTGCCCCCAGTATGCGCGAGTCGCAGGTTTAAAACCTCTGACTTTGGGTTATGCTTACAACACATGCACATATTTTCCTCCTGTAGTCACCTGACTGTGGAAGCAGCCTCGGAAACAGCTGCGGCTTCAACGGGAAGAAACCAACCGAAAAGGTAACTATGATTTACAGGCTGGCTCTTTTCTATCTTTCTCGTCCACATCTGTAAGTAAAGGACCCTTTTCCATGCCTTTAGGAGTATAGGGCATATAGGGCTAAACCTATATTTTTATAGACCAATCAGCACAAGAGGGGTGATGTGGTCAGCATTACGCCGGCAGCCTTTACTTCCCGGGACTGCACCCGATACCCATTCAGGGCTGGGTCAACCTGAAAGTCAAGGTCATTTAAAAAAAAAAAAAGTCCGGCTCCGCCAGGGGGCGAACCCACGACATTCCGATCCGCACGCGAGCGTCTAGCCGCTACGCCACGGCGACCTCGGTCCACATCTGCATTTGTGGTTGTTCTCCCTCCCCCTACCAATTTATCAATATAATTATCATCATTTGTGTGCCATTATATATCACAAATAGTTCATAGATTATTATTCCACTCTGTTCTATCTTGTAAAATCCGTTCTTGTTCATAGTTTATTATTCCACTCTGTTCTATCTTATGAAATCAGTTCTTGTTCATAGTTTATTATTTCACTCTGTTCTATCTTGTGAAATCCGTTCTTGTTCATAGTTTATTATTCCACTCTGTTCTATCTTGTGAAATCCGTTCTTGTTCATAGTTTATTCTTCCACTCTGTTCTATCTTGTGAAATCCGTTCTTGTTCATAGTTTATTATTCCACTCTGTTTTATCTTGTGAAATCCGTTCTTGTTCATAGTTTATTTTTCCACTCTGTTCTATCATCGATAGCAATAATAAAATATTATCGATCGCCTCTGGCTTCTCTTAACAACTTTGGTTTTAGTGTTTCTCTTGGACCTGGTCATTTCCTAAACAGGTTTGTTTCCCATTTCAGTGTCTGCTTCTTGATTCCCTTTCGTTCCCTATCAGGATAAATCTAGTATAACACCTTCTTCGTTGTCTTAAAACTGTAGATAAAACTGGTTATCGAGACATTTCTCTTACTTCTTTGCCATTCTGGAATTCATCTCATTTATTGTTCACAACATTTTCCCTCTCGTTCATTTTCGAATGCCATAACTATCGTTCCTTGTCTTTAGTCGTTCTACAAAGTTCACTGGCATGTGTTAATTATGAAATAATATTGGAATTGTTGAAAATATGTGCACCTTCATGATTTGCTCTCATAATTATTTGTTGCTGAAATTACATATCTTTCTCTCGCGGTTTTCTTTTAAAAACGCTGGGTAAATATTACACACCCAATGCTCTACTAAATTATGCGAGTCGCAGTAACACAGCAGCTAAATGCTGGCCTGCCAGTCCGCAGATCTAGGGTTCAAATCCGCAACGAGTTGGAGTATATGTTATTTACTACAAAACTGACCTTGGCTCAAAGTTGACCCAACTTAAAATGAGTACCAGGTAATAACCTGGAGAGTATAGAGGTTTAGTGTTTTGACCACTCAAGCTTTGTAATTATATATATATATATATATATATATATATATATATATATATATATATATATATATATATATATATATATATATATATAGAGAGAGAGAGAGAGAGAGAGAGAGAGAGAGAGAGAGAGAGAGAGAGAAGAGAAAAATAAAGGATCATTGTCCACGCCCTTAGGGGTACTGGGCATATAGGGCTAAACTGATATTTTATAGACCAATCGGCACTTTTATTGAGAAACAAAGAATGAAATGGTTTGGCCACTTAATGAAAATGAAACCAACAATGTCAGCAGCAAAAGCACGCAACCTGAAAATTGAAACATCAAGAGGCATCGGAAGACCGAGAAAAATATGGACTGAAGGAGTCACTGACACCTTGAGACTGCATAACATCAGGGCATATCAAGCGACTGAGCGCGCTCTGGCTCGACTGCCGATCGTCTGATGAACTGCGAGACCTAGCGGCATAAGCAGACATTGACAAAAGAAAGAAAAAAATCGGCACTTGGTGGGTTATGTGGTCAGCATCACGCCTGCCGCCTTTGCTTCCCAGGACTGCTCCAGGTGCCCATTAAAGGCTGGGTCGACCTGGGAGCCAAGATCATTTTTGAAAAAAGTCCGGCTTTGTCAGGACCCGAACTCACTACTGTCTGATCCGCATGCAAGCGTCTAGCCGCTACTCCAAGGCTCTATGGCTTAGACCACTAGGGCTGAATTTCCATAGTGGTAGTTCAGGAAAGAAAGATGGTTCTTGTGTGTGTGGGAGGATGTGTGTGTGTGTGTGTGTGTGTGTGTGTGTCTGTGTGTGTGGGTGTGCTACGAGAATATCACTGTGTGTAAGACTGATTCCTTATTAAACGTTATTTCAAAAGACAGCAGTTAAAACGTCCTTGGTTAAAGAATCACAGATTCATCCAGGTTTATAAAACACCCTTTTGTGTCTGTCTTGTTTTCATGTATGAACTTTTATATTCTGCGGATTTTTTTTTTTTTAAATCGTTTACAAGCAATTACCACCACCAGTACCACCACCATGTTAGTATATTGTTTGTGTTGCTGGCACTATTGCAGGTAGGCGGTCTTGTTGTAATTCACCAGGGCGTGGGAGGGGGGGGGGGGGGGAGTCAAACCCTGTTCCTGCATGTCAATAGGCTGGCGGATTGCTTCTCAACCAGTGCATTAGAAAAGGTGAAAGGTAAAGTCGAGAGATGTGAACCAGCGTCACTGCACACGGTCATAAACCATAAGTGCTATGCCACCAGTACGAACAGCTGATAAGAAACTGTCTGCCTGTGTCGCCGTCCACACGTAACTCCTTAGCTACAGCGACGTTCCTCCATTCCCCTCAGAGTGTCAACCATTTCCTAGAGGCTGAGTGAACCCCGGGAACCGCCCGGTTTCGAACACCGACCGTGGCTGTAGCGAGTAGTAGCTGGATTTGAAAGCGAGTCTTCTATCGACTGCGCTAACGCGGCTCCGCCCAGTGCATTAGAAGGAACACCGGAACCTGGAGATTTGTACTCCTTTAGTTCCCCGCCCCCCTCCACCCTCTCTCCCCAACTCTCCCAATGCTACTGCTACAGCAGCCAACTGTAAGCAATTGATATTGACACTTGTGTTTTTAATTTCATTTCAGTGGAAAGTCAGAAACTGGAGACGACGTCAACCTGAAACCCTTGGAGGTTCTCAGATCCAGATATTTTTATTTTATATGGTTGATGTTTGTGTTCAACGGACAGGGCATTATCTTCGTCTCTACTCTGTACAAGGTAAAAAGTCGTTCCTCTTTAGTCTACCACCATCATCATCATAATGATCATCATCATCATCTTCATTATCATAATCATCATCCTCACCCCTTCTCCTTCTGCTTCTTCTTCTTCTTCTTCTTCTTCTTCTTCTTTTTCTTCTTCTTCTTCTTCTTCGTCGTCGTCGTCGTCGTCGATTTGTATCCAGTGTGTCCCTCTCAACATAACGGTTAGCCAATTGTAGAATGGCACACAAAGCATAAACTCCTTTTCCCCAGCCACTATCCATAGAGATCATTATGAATACTGCACTCTTGAAACGAACGATACAGTCCGGTCAAAAGAGAACTACTGTAATATCTTTCTTGGCTTGCTTTGCAAAAAAAAAAAAAAAAAAATTGGTACATTTAACCAGCATCCTCGAATGAGGAGCTTTAGGTTATAATTGCGACTAGGTTATGTGCGCCATATAAAATGGCCTAGCATTGCTGGCCACCAAGTAGCTCTGTAAAGAACTCATGCAGTGTTGATGTGATCAGACGTTCGCCCCAAAAGTCGAAATCCGTTCTACCTCTGACGTGCCCGGCGATTGATCAGATGAGGTAAAAAGAAGATAATGGGCCCGTTCCAGTTGCTAAAATTAAGGAACGGACGTCCACTCAGGTAACATGCAGGCTTCCATAGAGAAAATGGCACCCATATATCGCTATAGTTCATCAATTATCAATTCATATGATGATGATGTGTTTGGACACTTTTGGAAAGTTTAAAATAAAACAAAGAGCAAAAACAAACACTGAATAACTTCTTTAAAACAAAATTTAAAGACACGAGTGCTGATGAATCATGAGGACATCGATCACCATAACTGACCTTAACTGATGTTATAAAGAAAGGTGACACCCTTTCTAAATAATAGCCTAATGTGTGTGTGTGTGGGGGGGGGGGGGGAGAGGTTGGGTGGGTGCGTGCGTGCGTTGTTGTTGTTATTATCCAAATGGTAAATTTCATTTAAAATGTATATTTATGTAGGCCAAATGTATGTAGGCCCGCTGCATATTTACGTCATTAAGACGATTAAATTTCTGTCACAATAATAAAGCAATAATAAATACAGTGATTAATATAATTAAAATGTATTTTGCAATGATTTCCTAGATCGATTTTCGAGTTTTCGTTTTTGTTTTTGTTAAAGAATGGATAGGCAAAGTTGAGAGCTGGGAACGGATTAAACCATGTTTAGTTAATTCCTGTTGGGAAAATATGTTTGATATTCGTCCCTTTCAATAATCGTCCTCGAACTAATTAACGACGAATGTTAGGAGTTCTGCTGTAACTAGTTTCCAGTTTTTAGAAGAAGGAAAACAAAACAGACCCACTGTCCTCAGACATAGATATCGTTGACCAATTATGAGTTTGGAGAAATCGAACAAAAAGGAAAGATATTAGAGCTTAGCTGTAAACCACAACATGCCAACGACACTTTTAAGAAAGAGTGCAGAAAAAGTGGGGAAACGAATTAGTTTACCCACTAGGAAATTATTTTATTTTCGCACCTTTTAATACACATATGTCTGTGTTTTACTTTAGTAATTTATTAGGTAATTCTTTTTTTTTTTTCTTTAAATAGTATTTGTTTAAAGCAAAGAGAATCAGACAGTTACTGGTACCATCGGAATTTTAGCTCTTCGCTTGCTGTTGAAGATGAGGATGGAGCGCTTATGGGGGTGTTCCGAGTGCTGTCTTCTTCTTTGTCTGCTTCACTTTCACCAGCTGTAAACTCTGGCAGAAAGTTCTGGTTGTTCATCTACTTCTGACTGCAGTACTGTTCCAGAACCTGCGTGTTGTGTGTGCATCCATTTGACAGATCTGACTCATTTGTATGCAGACTGCTGGTTCCTTGCCTCTCAGCCAGATGCACTCCGACTTTGAAGGAAGCTCCCAAGTAAATAGGGTTTGAGCGAAACCGTTTTCGATGAGAGAATTTCAAATCTATAGTTATGCAGTTTTTAGGGGTTTTTGTTGTTATTGGTTACACTATACAATGCGAGATTTCTTTACTATCGTTGCCAATTTTTATTATTCTTGTATCCCTGTGTGGGATCCGGGGCCCCATTGTGGGGGGGGGGGGGAACACAAGAATAGACCCACTGCCTACCAAAAAGCATGTCGTAAGAGTCGACTAATTGGTAGCTTCCTTTGAAGTCGGAGTGCATCTGCCTGAGAGGCAAGGCACCAACAGTCTGCATTCAAGTGAATCAGATCTGTAAAACTGATGCACACGCAACACCCAGGTTCTGGAGCAGGACTGCAGTCCAGGTGTGGACGAACAACCAGAACTTTCCGCCAGAGTGTACAGCTGGTTAACGCGAAGAAGAAGAAGATTATTCTTGTGTATACCCATCTCCCCATCCTCCAACCCTTTACTACTTATCTCTCTCTCTCTCTCTTTCTCTTCATCTCTCTCTCTTTTCTATCTCTTAGTGTCTCTCTATCTTTTTCTCTGTGTCTGTCTCTCTCTCAGGTAAATAATTCAGACTGGGAATAAATTCCATCTATATTAAATCAGTAGCATTTTTAAAATAATATTTGTTTTCCCAGGCATACGGCCAAACTTTCATTTCAGATGACACATTTATGGCCTTGGCAGGTTCGTTTGGTTCTGCTTTCAATGCTGTAGGAAGAATCTTTTGGGGAGCCCTGGCTGATAAATTTTCTTTTAGGGTAAATTATATGCGTGTTTCTGTGTTTGTGAATGAGTGGCCGAAAGATCAGAATGTTTGACTCATAGAGTGTGAAGTATATGTTTGGTCCTGTGTACAAACTCTGACTAGTGAGGATGTAAGATGTTAGTCTCCGTTTTTGTTAAACCAGTGCTAATTTATCTTATGGTGTAAACTGTTTTGATATTTTACAAAGTAAAACAGGACTGGTTTAGTACCTCCTTTTCTCCTTCACCTCTTCTTCTTTCTTCTTCTTCTTTCTTCTTCTTCTCCTTCTTCTTCTTCTTTTTCTTCTTCTTCTTCTTCTTCTTCTTCTTCTTCTTCTTCTTCTTCTTCTTCTTCTTCTTCTTCTTCTTCTTCTTCTTCTTCTTCTTCTTCTAGATTTTCGCTTTTCGCTCGAAAGGATCGTTGGGACATTGTGTTTATTATGAGTTATCAGTTATGAGTTTTCAATTAGGAGTTATCAGTTATGAGTTTTCAATTATGAGTTATCAGTTATGAGTTTTCAATTAGGAGTTATCAGTTATGAGCTATCAGTTAGGGTTTATCAGTTATGAGTTATCAGTTATATGCTATCAGTTTTGAGTTATTAGTTATAAGTTATGAGTTATCCGTTATGAGTTATTAGTACACATTAGTTATCATTTGGCTGCTGGGGAAAAAATAGCAGGCCACACTGACCAGACAAAATGTCTAAATTAGAAAAGCTATCAACAAAATAGTATTTATAGTTTGTGTTATTTTGGTGTATACACACTGGGATCTTCGTCGGTGCTAGAGAGTTTGTGCAATGTTCTGAGATTCTGCAGATGTGGTCTATAAGAGACACCGTGTGCCCGCATAGAGATATTCATGCGAAAAGAAAGTCATCATCATCATCAATCACTATGTCCTTTACAGAACGTCGGGTGCTTTTCCAATATCTCCCCCTAGGATTACATCACAGGACAGTCCACGTCCACGCCAGTCGGCACGGCACCTGATAATATTGATGATAATTTTACTGTTCTCAATCGTTCAGGCAGCCACTAATTTCTCGGTATTTTTGAATTATGATACTGAATTCTCAACTCCACATCCATAAACGACGATACCAGTAATGGTACAAATGTACACAGGGTTTTTTCACTTCCAAGGTTTTAGATCTGTTAGTCGCAGTTAGATCTGTAAGTCGCAGTTAGATCTGTAAGTCGCAGTTAGATCTGTAAGTCGCAGTTAGATCTGTAAGTCGCTGTTAGATCTGTAAGTCGCAGTTAGATCTGTAAGTCGCAGTTAGATCTGTAAATCGCAGTATTAATCATTGAATAAACTTGCATCTGTACAGGTATCTTGTCTCATCATGAGCGCTGCTTTCACCTGCTCGATGCTGACCCTACAACTGTCAGAACTAGGAGGAAAGCCCCTGTTCTTTGTCTATGTCTGCCTGCTGTTTGGCTCATTCTCCGGGAGCTATGCTTTATTTCCAACAGCCACAGCCAAGTGCTTCGGTCGCAAGTATCTTCCCATTAACTATGGGCTAGTCTTTACTTCCCAGGTGAGTCCTATTGTGTAATTACATGTACATTGCTACTGAAAGAAACATAATTTTTTTCATAATTTTGACATTCAAAATCTATTTAATTTAATGTGTGCAATTACATGTATTCAGATTGCACACAAGAATACCTCAACCAATCAGTTGACAGTTATTTTGCATCTGAGTAATCCATAGATTTCCCCTCGCCTTCCTCGCGGATGTTCCGCCGTAAAAAGTCTCAGAGGCAGTTTCGTCTGGCAGTATTCTCACTAGATGGTCGAACCATGTCATGTTTTTTGTCTGTCAGTATAATGCAGACACGGTCTTATTACAACTTTCTTTTTAATGCAGGTATTATTACCTTCTTGTGTCCTATCTTGTGTTGTTAGTAAACTTAGGGGACAACATATTGACTGATATATATATATATATATATATATATATATATATATATATATATATATATATATATATATATATATATATATATATATTATCAAAATAAACACTATGAAAACTATGGTATTATGCAGAAAACAAAAAATTGTTAACTTTAATATTAAAGATATTACAATCAAACATGTACTAGAATTCAAATACAGTAAAACTTCCATTACCCGTCACTTGGTTAACCGTTAATTTATGTTATGCGTCATCGTTTAAAAACTGCAGATCGACATACAGAAACATCAAAGACACAGAATTCTGTGGCTGACTATTGGAAAGTAAAGTAGGTTAACAGTATCAAAATACATTTATGTACATTACTACTCTCATATTGAAGTTTAAATTGATCGTAATTTAAAATTTAATGCAATATGTATTTATTATTCACTGTCAACGGATTTTATTTTAATTTTCGGCCATAGCCGGCAGTGAAATCACGTTACTGTAGATTCGGATATCCGTTTATTCAGTTATCCGTCTTAACCGGTTAATCGACCCAGGCTTAAATGGGTTCAGGGTAAAGTCCTGAGCAGTACAATCGGTCCTCGTTATGTTGTCCACATCACCCACTAAGTGCCGATTGGCTTATAAAATATAGGTCTAGCCCTATATGCCCAGTTCGCATAAAGATAGTGTTGTTTCTGCTCTCTTTTTAACCATATACCTACGTGCGCCAAAAATGTTTAAAAAAAAAGGTTTCTTCGTAATATCCTATCCCAGATTAACGACCCCCAAAACATCTCAAACTGACCCTAACCCCAGCCCACCGACGTCCCACGGGAGGGTCCAGCCTAGGTCCCACGACAGCATGCAGCCTAGGTCCCACGACAGCATGCAGCCTAGGTCCCACGACAGCATGCAGCCTAGGTCCCACGACAGCATGCAGCCTAGGTCCCACGACAGCATGCAGCCTAGGTCCCACGACAGCATGCAGCCTAGGTCCCGCGACAGCATGCAGTTTATCTACCACCCCTTGAAATACTAGACTGTCTCGTGATCTGTGGGTTTCCCCTGTTTGGGGTAGGATATTAAGAAAGCACCCAAAAATATATTGCTTACTTTCTTCAAGTTTCTGAAAGACAAAATAATGTAAATATTTTGGACACAATAAAAGACAACACTCTTTCCAAAACCAACTGGATGAAAAGGACGAGGACAAGAGAGCGATTTGTAGACATCAACAGATGGGCGAGCAGCAATTTGAGAGTGTACTACCCAGATAAGAAACTGAGCCTGCTGGAGATTCATTGCAGTCCAAATTCGTTATTGACAATAATTTAGTAGAATTTGACTGTTCACTTTTGTGTGTTATAATTAACAGGTGATCACTGCACCACTGGGAGTGTTCTTGTCACAGTCACTAAAATCCTCCCTTGGTTGGGACGGCTTGTTTTTCTTGATAGCCGGATTTTCCTTTATCAGTAAGTACTCTTGCTTGTGTCGGCGTCTGTGGCTTAGACGTTGCGAGTCGGACTCGTAATTCCAACGTACCGAGATCGAAACCCACTGCTGGCTGCGGGGATTTGTATCATGATATGGGGCGTCGCAGGTCGACCCAGCCCAAAAATGGGTACCAGAATGTATGTCCTGGGGAAGTAACGACGGCCGGCGTAATGCTGACCACATTACCCACCTAGTGCTTTGGTCTGTAAAAATATGGGTTGCTCTTCCCATGTGCCCGATACGCCTTAGAGGTGAAAGGCATCTTTACTTAATTTAATTACTCTTTGCTTGCGTCTGTGGCTTAGGCGCTGCAAAAGCGCTTCGTAATGCCGAGTTGCCGGGTTCGATTCCAGCAGCGGAACTTGCGCCGGTTTCGACAGTGGTATCGAGAAAGCCGACCGTCTAGAAAGCAATGGCAAACCACTGGACTTGAATTTGCCTTAAAAAAACCACAACACCTCCCCCCCCCCCCCCCCTAAAAAATCAATGCTGGGTTGGTTTTGCAACGTCCTGTAAAGGATACACAACTAACTTTAACTCTTGCTTGCATAGTGGTATGTATTCTTTTAGTGTGTATACAAGTGGGAGTTAGTCTCAAAATGGGTATCAGGTAAACTCATGGGAAGTAAAGGCAGTCAGTGTGATCTTGACCACATCACCCACCGTCGCCGATTTGTTTGTAAAATATAGGTCTAGCCATATATGCCCAATACGTCTGTATGCCCAATACGTCTGTATGCCCAACACTTAACTTTCCTGTTTACTTTAAAGTGTGAATTGCTGTACTGAATTATATCTTCACGCTCACGTACCAGCGGAAAGTCTTGGGTTCACATTCAGTTGGACATATAAACAGACTGCTGCTTGGCACATTTGACTGTTTTAACTCTTAGCTTGTTGCAGAAACGAGGACGCTTACTGAAATGTCACAAGTGTTGTGGCTTAGTGTGGCGAGGTAAAAACTGACATCACAGCACTAGAAACATTCCCATTAGCGCTCTGTCCTATTCTTCAGCAGCCAGCGAAGAGTTCCAGTTCTGATTGTGACAGTAACAGTTTGATTATACGAGGGTTTTGCCATTCTCCTGAGTGTGAAGTATGGACCAGATCTTTGGCTCACGCTTAGCTGTAAGATTATCTTCAGACCATATTGATCTGTTCCAGCCTCTGCATCTTTCCCTTGTTCCCAAAGGGCCTTGGCCACATCTAGCTTTTCAAGCATAAATGTACCACTCACTGATTCATAACCAGCTAATCTTTCTGCCTGTTCCTTTCCTAACACCCCTTAACCCTTTTGAATCCACATGGTTCTGTACAAATATCATTATATTTTCATTAAACATTGCCACGACGCCTCTAACCACTTGCTGTGTTCTTGGACTGATAAATGAATGAAAGATATACCTGTCGCTGCCAGATTTATTTGATATACACTGACGAAAACTTAAAAATAAGAAGACATTTGATGTGATATTTGAGATATGTGGGGAATAGTCAACAACAAATCATGCGTTGTTTGGGTCTGAAAGAGTTCATGCCCCGGAGAAAATATCAAAAAGGACTAACTACTGAGATCTCAGAAGCGATGCCTGGGACTCTGCATGCAGCATACCTGCCTCCACCTTTCTCAACATGCACTGTGAGTCGGTTACAGCCAGGACAAGTGTGTGCGACTAGTTATCAAGCCAGAGAAAAGCTACAGTGACTTTCTCCACCTCCATTTTCAGACTAAATGTAGCAGTATTATCACAGAGTAGACTGTGTGACTGTGGTGTTAACTCCAGGCAACTCTACAAGAAAATCTGAATGGTTTCTGCTTTCTAATTCAACCTTTTTGTTTACCCTTTTACAGGTCTAATTCTTGCATTCCTGTTTAATGCCAAGGATAAACTTGGAAACGAGATATGAGGGATCAGTCGTTAACAGGAAAATCACTGATAGTCGTTCGAGGACAGTTTTGGTTTATTTATTTCACTGTATATCATAAACATTCAAAGTCTTACATTACGTTGTGTTTGCATTAAAAACGTGTTATGCTATATTATTTAATGTTTGATAGATTGTTTAACT
Source organism: Candidula unifasciata (assembly GCA_905116865.2). Taxonomy (NCBI): domain Eukaryota; kingdom Metazoa; phylum Mollusca; class Gastropoda; order Stylommatophora; family Geomitridae; genus Candidula; species Candidula unifasciata. The sequence goes on from CAJHNH020008113.1 coordinate 294,018, forward strand.
ATGGATGAACCTAATTATTTCCGTCCCAGTATTAAGCCTGTTATTCCCACTGTCTGACAAACTTAAGTCTCAACTCAAGTCTCATTATTTAGTGAAGGAAGGGGCATTTCCACACCTTTGGAGCTTCTGGCATATAGCGCTAGACATGATTTTATAGATCTTAGCCATAATGGGTACTGTGAAGGTCCTGGGAAGTAAAGGCAGCAGGTGTGATGTTGACCACTTTCCCATTGAGTGTTGTTTGGTCTATAAACACCACTTTCCCATTGAGTGTTGTTTGGTCTATAAACACCTTTTTCCCATTGAGTGTTGTTTGGTCTATAAACAATGTGAGTCTAATAATACTATATACTTTTGATGGTGTTTTTTTTAGCGTTTACTCATTGCCGACAATAACTACAAAGAATAAAAGCACGTGTAAAAAGTTTTCAAACAGGCATATTAAAATATGCAGCCAGATTTCTGTAGCATGCTCAAACCAAATGTACAGGCCTTGGTAGCGCTATATGTGCTGCGTCAGTCTCACAGCAAATGTACAAGAAATAATAACATACCAGGCGTGTTTTAAAACACCCAGACAAGAACTGATTACATACATGCCATGTTGTCTGGGCTAGAAAGAGTTAATATACTTTATCTTCTTCTTCTGCACGTTGGGTTGCGATATCTTCGCTTTTCTGCCTAAACTATCTGATTTCAGCAAATCACTTAGTAATCACCGTGTACAGCACGCTTGTTGGTAAAGGGAGGGGGGGGGGGGCATTAGACCTAACCCCTCCCCTCTCATACGTGACCCCTGGACCAAAAACAGAGATTTTAATAAACACGTTTCCACATATTCAAAAATTATTATGTCATGAAGTTCAGCTTTCGGTATCTTCTATCTTTACATATTTAAAGTTATACAAGTGTTTGATTTTTATAACATTTGCAACACCAAGATCAAAATATATAAAAAGTTGATAAGACCAGTCGTGTTATTTGGCTCTGAAACTTGGAGCACAACTAAAAGAGATAAAGCCTTATTACAGGTTTTCAAAAACAGAGTCTTACGACCAATCTTTGGACCTATCAAAGATGTAAACAGCGGTAAGTGGAGATTGAGAAGCAAAAACAAAATTCATAATCTGTTTAAATCACCTTTGATCACTGGCATCATGAAAGCTAACAGGTTGAAATGGCTGGGGTATATTGAGAGAATGTCAGATGACAGAGATGAAAAACTGTATACACAAAGGAGATTAATGGTCGTAGACCACGAACCAGACGATGGAAAGATTATATCCAGAGAGATCTGCAAACACTTGGTGTCCCCAACTGGAAAGAGAAGGCCAACCAGAGAGATTAATAGAGGCGGGTGATATCTGCAGCAACGAACCTCATGGAGCTCGGAATGCTTGAGAAGTGTTATATATATATATATAAATATATATATATATATATATATATATATATATATATATATATATATATATATATATATATATATATATATATATATATATATATATATATATATATTTCAGCAACTGATTTTGTAAAACTGGCATAATTATATGTAGTGGTTCGGGTAATTTAAATTCTGGGCGACTGTAATTTCATTTTTAAGATGTGAATGTTATTATTTATTATGTTTATGTACGGGCCAAGCGGCTAGACGCTCGCCGCAGATTTTTCAAAATTGACCTTGGCTCCCAGGTCGACCCAGCCTTGAGTGGGTACCGGGTGCAGTCCCGGGAAGTAGAGGCGGCCGGCATGATGCTGACCACATCACTGATCTTGTGCCGATTGGTCTATAAAAATATAGGTCTAGCCCTATATGCCTAAAGGCGTGGAAAAGGGTCCTTTACTCTACTGTTTATGTACTTCACTTTATTGGGTTTATGTAATCTCATTTGTAAAATTTTTGCAATCTCACTAACCACATATTATGTCTATACTACGGTTTTCTAACCACTGATCCACGGACTGGAGGATTCCGACACTATATTGTTGCATGGCCAGTGAGTCTTTGTGCGAGACACATATCCGATTGATTGTCTTACCTCTTAGTCGAGGTTTTAGCATCACTACAATCGGGGTTTCCCCATACATGCTCCGTTCCTGTGCCGGTGACAATCAAATGAAATGTCTCTCATTGGCCCATCAAAAAGAAAAAAAAAACTGGTGACCTAACAACTGCCTAGGCACAACCCAGAAATATGCGCAGGCAGTAAATACATGTGGCAGTTGCAAGATGCGCCAAAAAAGCCAACAATCGCCACCAATAATACAGTTTGTCGCTAACAGAAGTAGTTGGTCACAAGTTAGCTATACACACGTAGAATTATTATATCAGGTATTTCACCAGCTCACATGTAGACTGGCTACGGACAATATTGACACGACACAACTGCTGCACAAATGAGAGTGTGCCATATGAAAATTCAGCTAACCTGTAAGCAGTATTCGGTGTCGCTTTGGCAGCAAAAAAATATTTTTGTATGACATCGGATTTAAAAAAAAAAAAAAAAACTGCTGTCTGTGTTTTTGTTCACGTTTTTGATAAGCCGTCAGGCGACCCGCGACTATATTTTCCCCGCTCTGCCGGCCCGCGGATGTCAGAAGCTTGAGCACACTGGTCTAGATAACTCAGTAATCAGGTAAGTGAATAATCTCATTTACTGGTTATCTCAGATATAATCTCATTATCTGACATGTGAAACTAGTAAGTAAGGGAGGAACCCCGTTTAAGCTCTTTCGATACCGGCCCGAGATTACATAATCTTTTACTATTCCGAGATGATCTGTAAAATGGGTGCGTTAGAGCTGAAAGAAGTTAAAATATTAATAGTGTGTTGAGTTGCAGTCCGAGCATAATCCGTTAATTCAATAACTGTCTCTGACAGAAAGAGATCAGACATGTCTACTGTCTGTGCACTACCTAAGTGAAACGTGTAACGGTTTGCATGATACAGAAAGACTTAAATCATAATTAAATCAAGCATACGACGCTAGATTCACATTTTAATAAACTAATTGGCACTCGCTGGGTGAACTGGTTAATATCATGCCGGCCGCCTTTACTTTCCAGTACATTAACAGTTACAAATTTGATGAGGATTTAATCTCTAGACCTTCGGACTAGCCACTGTGCTAGTATTGCTATATAATACTGTAATCATTAATTCTGCCACCGCTTATTTTTGCATATTCATAACACTGGTGTCTCTGCTGTTGTTTCACACATTGAACACATCATTATTAAATTACAAGTGTGTGAGTGTTTTAAGATGAGGATGAAAACATATTGTTCATCACTGGCAAGCATAATCAAAGTAAGAAGACAGAGATGACTTGGACAAGTGTGTTGTATGTATAATGCCTCGTGACTTTCCCAAAGACAGTTTTCAAGTTAGGGGGGAGGGGAGGGCTGAGTGGTCTCGAGGCATGGTGTCCGCCTCGAGTGCTGGGGGTCCTGGGTCCAGGCTGGGATGTTTTCACGTGGACTTCTCATAATCTGACCTGGTCTCTGGGTAGTAAGATAGGACGCCCGTGTGTATTGTGCTACAGAGTTCGTGCACCGTGCAGAGATTCTTCGGACTCAGCCTTGGGTTAGAAGTAGAACGGGGCACTTTTGGGTTACTACCCTTGCCCCATGATGTTGATCCGTTGTATAAACCTTAAACTTAAGTTTTCAAGTGGACGGCTGATGGAAATAGGAGAAGTGGGCGACTTAACGGAACTTACAATGGAAATGAAGTAATGTACATGCATATAGGACTAGATTAATTGCCCGGCTTCGCCCGGAATAATACAAGAAAGTTTGTTTCTCGCGTCATCTACTCCAGCTTCGTCTCCACCGCTGCCGTATCAGCTGAAACTCCTCGGAAAAGCCAGCACAAAATGAGCTTTCCGTTTTTAAGTTTCTCTTGGATTCCCTTGTTTCCTCAGCCCGTCGGTGTCCCATTTCAAAGCACGTTTGGTGATTCTCTATTCCTCTCTTCCCCGAACTTTCTGTAGCAAATTATTATTTTACGGGGTGTAGGAGCTGGCCCCGAGTTCGAGTGGTAGGAGCCTCCTATGCCAGTTCTTTCCGTAGTTAACGCCACTGCCAACTTAGTGCAGTGACTGAGGGTTGCCATTCGGCATGTTGGCAGTCCTCCTAAACCTAATCGATAAAGTAGCCACCTTCTCTAGCGCCTCTATCTTAATGTATAGGTTTAATTAATGAAATGGATGTAACAGAAAATAAATATTCAAAAGGATATAACTCCAGCTAAAGGTTACTTTTACTGATTCTTGCAATAAATAAAAGAAATGCACATAAACCTGGCTTTCGATATGAAAGTAAAGTTTAACACTGTAGTTATGACAAACAAAAATTTAACCTGTGTAGTGGTCAAGGTTTAATAGCAGCCAACAGTTTACTTAAAATAAACACACACAATACAGGAAGGCGTTTGCGTTTTACAGTATAGATACCACAAGTAGAAACAGCTGGAATTTTTATTCAGAAAGAACCTTGGCTCCCATGTTGACCCAGCCCTTAATGTGTACCAAGTAAAGTCATGGGAAGTCAAGGAGACTGGACTCGCAAATATAGATCTAACCCTATATGATCAATACACCTGAAGGCGTGGTAAAGGGTCATTTAATGGCAGAAAAGCAGCAGACTTGCAGCAATGGAGGTTGCCTGTGAATGCCTTATGGGTCAACAATGACATGAAGAGGGAATAGATATGTAGTTTACAGTGTGGATTTTCTGTACTGTTTACTTGATATTAATTATATCAAGTGATTTCAGTGTACTAAACTATAAGGTAATACCTCCTTTAATGGTACAACAGCTGTCAAAATTTATTAAAGAGATTGGCAATTACAATAGTAGTACATTGTTTCACAAACGGGGCAGGTTGAATGTCCAGTTCAGGCCTTAAGTCTTCCTCCAGAACTTGAGTTTTACATCCGCATCTGTTTTACAGATTTGGCTTATTTGTAAGCAGACTGTTGGATTTTCGCCTCTCATGCGGATTCGAAGGAAACACTCTTAATTAGTAAACTTGTACGATATGCTTGTTGATATATATGCCATGTGAGCCCCTGACCCCAGAGTGGGAAAGCCTAAAATCAGTACCAGAAAATTCCTGGGAAGTAAAGGCAGTTGAGATCACTCGATGAGTGCCCGTTTGGTCTATAAAATATATATTTAACACTACCACTCGCCCCCCCCCCCCCCCCCAAAATACTATGATGCCTGGTTGCTTTGGATGTCTGCTGCACTGGAAGAACAATGCTAAGTTATCACAATCAACGTCCCTGCACATTGGGCATTCCCATGAATGCTCAGTCCTCTGATGCAGCAGTTAATCAAAAGTACCTCTACTGATTGTGTTACAGGTTCGATAAAGTATCCTATCTCGGCCCTGAAGGCGGCATAGATGTGCTTCACTCCCATGTCACGCAATCGTGTTAGTGGCTCAGCATTACCATTATCCTCTAACCTAGTCAGTACTGGGTTGATGATATCTGCTCTGTCTAAGCTTCTTTCCATATGCCTTGATGCATTACTTGCCAGTCGGTCCGCTCGTTTAGTACCTTTGAGGCCGGCAATGCCATCTGTATAGATCCAGATGAGGAAGGTTAAGTGCAACTTCCATAGCTTTCTACCAATACCCGCAATGTACAGCAGTGTTGATTAAAAAAAAAAAAAAGAGAACTGTCACTACTGTCTGTTTTTAAACCACCTTTTTAGGTGTATGTGTGTGTGCGCGCCAGTGTTTTTTTTTTTCTTCACATTCATAATATGCATATTATATGAATAAAACATGCTTTACTGACAAAATTCAAGCGTTCTGTGCAAGAAGAGGTTTTGGAAGGGCCGAATGTAAGTTTGTAATGTTAAGTTTGTTTAGGGCAGTATGCAAGCCACCGCCTTCCTGTGGCACTTCTCTTCAATTACAGAATGATAAAGTCAGCAGCTATGATGGCTAATGGTGCCACCCTGTACGGCTGGCATTCATCAGTGTTTGATAGCCATAATTTTCCCAACTCAATAGCAACAGTATATATTCAATGAGAACTGCACAATCAGAAAATGGCAGTCAGCCTGTTGCCACAGAACTGGTGATGTCTTATGCATCACTGCATGTGCAGCTGCCGATTTGTTGCAACTGCTGCTTCCATCGACGATGAGCTGAAAGTGGAGTGGTGGACTGTGCATCTTGGTACTTTTAGCAGCAGCCTGATACGTTTAATGTGTGTGTATGCTGTTGGCTTTGCTGGGACTGCTGTCTTCAATTTTTCTCCTCAAGGAACAGTGACAGCCATTCTGTGTGGTTTTCTCTAGCAATAAGAGGTGACCCCATTTAGCAAGAAGTTGGAACTGTGAGCAACCAATAAACTAACAAAAAATGTACAATCACACGGTAATATTGTTAGATACAGGTATGTGTACAATTGTCATAAAACTAAACAGGTATTTGCTGCAGTAAATTTGTATTTCTGCAAAGCACTAAGATAATTTCATGTACTAATATACTGTTACTATCTGCAGAATTTGAACAAATACTGTAAATCACAGTTAGAATGTGTGCGGTAGTGATTTTGTGAGAGCACAAGACCACAATGTGATTTTGGGAAAGGAAGAGACAACAATGTGATGGTGGGAGAGGAAGAGACAACAATGTGATGGTGGGAGAGGAAGAGACAACAATGTGATGTTGGGAGAGGAAAAGACAACAATGTGATGATGGAAGAGGAAGAAACAACAATGTGATGGTGGGAGAGGAAGAGACAACAATGTGACGATGGAAGAGAAAGAGACAACAATGTGATGATGGAATAGGAAGAGACAACAATGTAATGGTGAAAGAGGAAGAGACAACAATGTGATGATGGAAAAGGAAGAGACAACAATGTGATGATGGAAGAGGAAGAGACAACAATGTGATGATGGAAGAGGAAGAGACAACAATGTGATGGTAGGAGAGGAAGAGACAACAATGTGATGATGGAAGAGGAAGAGACAACAATGTGATGATGGAAGAGGAAGAGACAACAATGTGATGGTGGGAGAGGAAGAGACAACAATGTGATGATGGAAGAGGAAGAGACAACAATGTGATGATGGAAGAGGAAGAGACAACAATGTGATGGTGGGAGAGGAAGAGACAACAATGTGATGTTGAGAGAGGAAGAGACAACAATGTGATGTTGAGAGAGGAAGAGACAACAATGTGATGATGGAATAGGAAGAGACAACAATGTGATGGTGGAAGAGGAAGAGACAACAATGTGATGGTGGAAGAGGAAGAGACAACAATGTGATGTTGAGAGAGGAAGAGACAACAATGTGATGGTGGGAGAGGAAGAGACAATAATGTGACGGTGGGAGAGGAAGAGACAACAATGTGATGGTGGAAGAGGAAGAGACAACAATGTGATGTTGAGAGAAGAAGAGACAATAATGTGATGTTGAGAGAGGAAGAGACAAGAATAGGATGCAGAGAGAGGAAGAGACAACAATATGATGTTGAGAGAGAAAGAGACAACAATGTGATGCTAGGAGAGGAAGAGACAACAATGTGATGTCTGGAGAGAAAGAGACAACAATGTGATGTTGGGAGAGGAAGAGACAAGAATGTGATTCGAGGACAATCTAGAAACAGACTACAATGTGATGGCGGACGAGAAATATAACAATCTACAAACAGACTACAATGAGATGGTGGACGAGAAATAGTACAATCGAGAAACAGACTACAATGTAATGGTGGACAAAAATGGCGGAAAATCTGGAAAGATATAAAACTTTAGAAGTAACACAATAAAGACCTGGTGAAAAAGACAAATGAGCAAAATGAACAATACAAATGAGCAACATGAACAAGACAAATGAGCAACACTGATCAAGTTAAATTAGGAATACTGAAGAAAAGAAACAAGCAATGTTGAACAAGACAAACAAGCAATGCTGAACAAGACAAACAAGCAATGTTGAACAAGACAAACAAGCAATGTTGAACAAGACAAACAAGCAATGCTGAACCAAACAAATGAGCTAATGCTGAACAAGACAAACAAGGAACATATACACCAGTGATTCAGCAGATCTGGTTTCTAATGACTGCCTCAAGGAAAGGTAATATCAAGTTGTGTGTGGCAAGTCTCAGAGTCGCCAGACTATAGATACATAAGTGTGGCATGTCTCACAGTGGCCAGACTATAGATACATAAGTGTGGCGTGTCTCACAGTGGGCCAGACTATAGATACATAAGTGTGGCGTGTCTCACAGTGGCCAAACTATATATACATAAGTGTGGTGTGTCTCACAGTGGCCAGACTATAGATACATAAGTGTGGCATGTCTCACAGTGGGCCAGACTATAGATACATAAGTGTGGCATGTCTCACAGTGGCCAGACTATAGATACATAAGTGTGGCATGTCTCACAGTGGCCAGACTATACATACATAAGTGTGGCAGGTCTCACAGTGGCCAGACTATAGAAACATAAGTGTGGCATGTCTCACAGTGGCCAGACTATAGATACATAAGTGTGGTGTGTCTCACAGTGGGCCAGACTATAGATACATAAGTGTGGCATGTCTAACAGTGGGCCAGACTATAGATACATAAGTGTGGTCTATCTCACAGTGGCCAGACTATAGATACATAAGTGTGGTGTATCTCACAGTGGCCAGACTATAGATACATAAGTGTGGTGTGTCTCACAGTGGCCAGACTATAGATACATAAGTGTGGCAAGTCTCACAGTGGCCAGACTATAGATATATAAGTGTGGCGTGTCTTACAGTGGCCAGACTATAGATACATAAGTGTGGTGTGTCTCACAGTGGCCAGACTATAGATACATAAGTGTGGTGTATCTCACAGTGACCAGACTATAGATACATAAGTGTGGTGTATCTCACAGTGGCCAGACTATAGATATATAAGTGTGGTGTATCTCACAGTGGCCTGACTATAGATACATAAGTGTGGCATGTCTCACAGTGGCCAGACTATAGATACATAAGTGTGGTGTATCTTACAGTGGCCAGACTATAGATACATAAGTGTGGTGTGGAGTGACATGAAGTCTTAGCCTAGTATCTGGTAATAAAATTAACTCCCTCCTTATAGGATTGTATACAAATTGTTATACTGTCCATCTGTCCCTCTCTCTTACTGTGCAAATACTCTACCCATGTGCTCGAATGACTATCGCCCTCTCACTCTCACAGGTGTGACTGCTCTTCCTATCTGGGGTCAAGTGACTTGTAACCTCTCTCTCTCTACTGTGCAACTGCCTCCCCCATGAGGACCAAGTGACTTGCAACATCTCTCTCTCTCTCTTACACACACACATTCTGTCTCCCTAACTGTAAAACTGAAATACCCCCCATGTTGCGGCCAAGTGACTTGAAGGCTCTCTCTCATAGATAACACTCACTCGCTAACTATTCAACTGATCTTCCCATGTGGACCAAGTAACTTGCAACCCCTCTCTTTCTCTCTCTAACTGTACAATGATCTGCTCATGTTGGCCAAATGACTTGCAACCTCTCTCTCTCTCTCTAGCTATACAATTGATCTACTCATGTTTATGGGCAAAATGACTTGCAACCTCTATATCTTATATGTCTCTCTCTAACTGCAACTTCTCTCTATAAAACACTCTCTAACTGTACAACTGATCTATCCATGTGTGGTGGGCTGAGTAACATGCAACCCCTCTTTCTCTCTCTCTCACACACACACACTCTGTACAACTGATCTACCCATGTGTGGTGGGCTGAGTAACATGCAACACCTCTTTCTCTCTCTCACACAAACACACACTCTGACTGTACAACTGATCTACCCATGTGTGGTGGGCTGAGAAACATGCAACCCCTCTTTCTCACACACACTCTGACTGTACAACTGATCTATCCATGTGTGATGGGCTGAGTAACATGCAACACCTCTTTCTCTCTCACACAAACACACACTCTGACTGTACAACTGATCTACCCATGTGTGGTGGGCTGAGAAACATGCAACCCCTCTTTCTCACACACACACTCTGTACAACTGATCTACCCATGTGTGGTGAGCTGAGTAACATGCAACCCCTCTTTCTCACTCTCTCTCTCTCTGTCACACACACACACTCTCTGACTATACAGCTGATTTACCTTTGTGTGGTGGGCCAAATTACTTGCAATCTCTCTCTCACATTGTTTAACTATTCTACATATGTAAACGAAAGACACCTATAAGTGTCATAAACAATACTGAAACAGTTTCAATACATTTGATATAAACCAAGTTGCTACTGAAAGTGTCTTGCTTTAGTAATTACTAATTACATAAAAGCTATGGATAGACATATCATCCAAGGACGTAAATAGAAGCACCTACACAACACATACCAAGGCTTGCATAAGACATCTCTTCAAAACCTAATACTAAAAAGGCAGAGCAGGGTCTAGAGAGAACAAGAGAAAGAAGACTAAGACAACTGTGATAGATATTAAAACAATTCAACAGCAATTTTTAACTATGTCCACATCTTTCACCAGCCACCTAGGTCAGGTCCACAATTCCTTATATCTCTGTAGTCAACCAGAAGCAACAACTATATGGAGAAGGGAGCTACAGAGGAGAAGGGAGCTACAGAGGCGAAGTTGACATCTGAAGGTGAAGAAAAAAAGGAGAAGCGAGCTACAAGGGAGACGCTGACATCTGCAAGTGAAGAAAAAAAAAAAAACTAAAATAAGTCAAACAGTGCAGCAAAAAACTAGGAACAAATATCAATGGTATCTTCTTCTTCTTCTTTGCGTTCACCAGCTGTAAACTCTGGCGGAAAGTTCTGGCTGTTCGTCCACTTCTGAACTGCAGTCCTACTCCAGAACTTGAGTGTTGCGTGTGCATCAGTTTTACAGATCTGATTCACTTGAATACAGACTGTTGGTTCCTTGCCCCTCAGGCAGATGTACTCCGACTTCAAAGGAAGCTCCCCAATTAGTCGACTCTTACGACATGCTTTTGGGTAGGCAGTGGGTCTATTCTTGTTTTTCCCACAATGGGGCCCCGGAACCCACACGGGGATCAATGGTATCAAATATAACTAATCTTTAGTTCAGTAAGATAACAAACAAGGGTAAGACGTGTTATCAGCTAATATATACCTTTCAAATAAAACATTCTGTCTAAACTGTGGCATCTGATACAGTAACTAAACACAAAAGAAGCATATCTCCTGGTAACAAACAATATAAGTGAGGGGCTATAGTGAAGCACAGGCATTTGTAAAACTTGATCATTACATAATGGGTCCAATATGAACATACTAATAAAATAACACTGAAATTATGAAAGGATTAACCTTTCAATATTCTAAGATAATTACACTGACATTATTTTAAAAATTAACCTACAGACTGTTTAGCATAATAACACTGGCATTAAAAAAGGGTCAACCTATTTTGACATAACACAGATATTATAAAAGGCTAATAGATGAAACTTTGACATCATGACTCTGACATTATAAATGGGTTAACATATTTTGACATACTGACACAGACATCAGACATTATAAAAGAGTTAACCTAGGAATTTTTAGCACAACAACACTGGCATTATAAAAGGGTTCACTTATTTTGACATAATAATAACACAGATATTATAAAAGTGTCAACCTATGAGGATTTTGACATCATGACACTGACATTATAAAAAGGATTTACATATAAACATTCAATTACGAGAACTCCCGACATTGCCAAAAAATGCAACCATAAATATGTTAACATAATGGCACTGGCAAGGTACATCAATCAATGCCCTTTGTAATGAGGAAAAAACATTTGAAAGCTGTGGCAGCTAGAGATAAACAGACAGAAGAACCAAACTCAGGGTTCATAGCCAAATTTACCAATTAATATCAAGGCTTTTCAAGGTCTCCTTAGTTTTTTTTCAAGGTTGTCTCAGTTTAAAACTGAAACAAGCAGCTGCTCCTTCCCGCCCTTCCCTAGATTTAATAAGCCATTTCAGCTGAAAATAGCGGATAATCAACTGCACTCATACTTCAAATGATCGTAAACGAAAGTAGCAAAACTAGCCAAATGGCCACACAAAAAGCCAAACTGCAGAAAATCGCAGCACTTTCGGCGATCTCATTGCGGCGGTCAAAATTCAAGGCTTCTCAAGGTCAGAATGTCTTTTTTAAGGTCAAAATCAGGCCTCCTGGTCGGGGCCTCCATTTCACGGCTAATGTAAGGTTTCCCAGTCGGCTACAAACCCTACAAACTGCCATCTAAGTTTAAAAAGAACCATCTGTTCTGAATGTTCAGGAGTGGGTGGGCTCTCTCTCTCATTCGAGAGACGCAGGTTCAAATCCTCAGTGAGATTATAGATATTTTTTTCTGCCAGAGGCGAGATTAAAATGCTAACCTGCAGTCTGTGTCGACTGCACAAGCCATAGCAACCCCCCACCCCTTTTTCCAAGTGGTATATACAGATAGGAAAGACAGTATTTATTTTGAAGTTAAGTATTTAAATCTTACTAATTATGCAAGTTCCCCGAGTGTAACTCTTTCAGGAAGAAACAAATCACATAAAGACTTCTTAGTCACTGCAAAGATAACATGGGCGTTCTTGATGTTATTTATCGCAGACAGATGTCTTTTTCTTCTTCTTCTTCTTCCCATTTACCAGCTGTAAACTCTGGCGGAAAGTTATGGTTGTTCATCCACTTATCGACTGCAGTCCTCTTCCAGAACCTGAATGTTGCGTGCGCATCCATTTTACAGATTTGACTCATTTGTATGCAGACTGTGAGTTCCTTGTCTTTCAAGCAGATGCACTCCGACTTCGAAGGAAGCTCCAAATTGGTCAACTCTTACGACATGCTGTTGGTTAGGCAATGGGTCTATTTTATTTTTTTCCTACAATACAGCCACGGAACCTAAACGGGAAACAGACAGATGTTTTATGTATATATTATATCCAGTGTCTCCGAATTATTAGTTTAGCCATTTCAGTCACATGCTGCCTTTGCTCAACTCTTTTGGATGAAATTTTTTTTGGATAAAGGGGGTTAAAGTGACAATTGGCTAAGAATGAAAGAGTTAACTGAAAGATGGGGAAAATGGTGTATGTTTTTAAAACAGTGACAGAGAGAATCAGTCTGTAGTGAAGCTTGTCGTACGATGAAACAACAAGATCGGATGTGTTATTTGACACAGCACATGATGATGATGAAGAACACTGCATGAATTCTATATGATAACTGCAGTGTATAATTATTACATGAAAGAATTATCCTATATAATTATCTCCATTACGGTCCAGTTCACAGGTCCAGTAAAGTGACGCATGCCTGGATGTCTAGCAGTGATGTATGAGTGTATGAGTGGAGTAGGAAGTTTCAAATAGTGTGACTTTGTGACAGACTAACAACTGGGTCAGGCACACCAGGTAGTGACCCAGAGTTAACGGCAGCCATCAAAGGCCTTGGACAGAAAGACTGCTGACTGCTGGACTGAAAGGCAAGGCATCGCCATATTGGACCCTCATTCGCCGATTAATTTCTACAGGTTTCAACCCTTCACTAATTTACACACACACACGCACATACAAAACACCGGCTAATAGAATGCTGCTCCTCTTTGAGGCAAGTCAAAAGTGGGGCGGCTGTCATCTTTAAACTGTCATTTTAAGGACACTGTGTTCATTTTCACTCTTGACATCCTTAACAACAATATAATCAGGTAACAAGACAATGATGTGGTTATTGTAATTTATATAACTTTTAAGGTTTTCATCTGAAGCCAACCTATAATTATGTGAAATGATTCTCAGATAGAGTAATTATGTGGAATAGATTCTGTTTTACAATAACTATGAAAAAGAATTCTACCACCCCCCCCCCCCCCCCCCCCCCCCCGACAATTTGCGTCTAAGAATTCATATAAAACACTCTTGGGCATAACCACATCACTAGCAATCAGACATCAAGAATGAAAGAGGCGGAAGCAATACAGACATCTTACTGAGATATTATACAAAGATGGTGTCACAAGATGGCTAAACCCGTATATGATTAAAAAACATGCACACGACTTGAGTTTGTATGTACAATATTCACACAAAATACAGCCATGACCTTTTCCTGTGTTCTCCCTTACAAAAGGTGGTTGGCATACCGAGTTGTGGTTTACAGCTAGGCTGCAATATCTGCCCCCTTTTAGCAAAACACATCTGATTTCAGCACACCCCCGAGTAGTTGCCTTTAACAATATGCTTATGGGGGTGGACGACAGAGGGCTATATTTGTGTTGCCCCAAAATGTAGCCCATGTCTCTCCCCCCCCCCCCATACCTATGAAGAACAGCCAGGACCAGGTGTTCCATATGTAAATGAAACAGCGGTAAAGCTGAAAAATTGTAAACATTAGATACCCTGTCAGTATTACCTAATTTTGCAACTCTCTCTCTCTCTCTTTCTTTCTCCATCTCTCTTCATCATCTCATCGAGGTGATAACAGTATGACCATTCTGTCAGTACGGCATTGTCACAGACATATGACACTGTAGTTAAACCAAACATCACTCACCGAGGGAATAAACAGACATAGTCTCACAACATGAATCTACTTCACTTGGGTTTAACATCAGCTCTGTGTGCGTGTGTCTGTGTGCGTGGAGGGGAGGGGATCATAAAATGGAGTGGACTTCTTCTAAAGGACCAGTCCCCAAAACAGCTTGTCTTGTAATTTAGTTGCCTTGGTCCAGATCCGCAACCTCTGCCAGTAGATGGGGCAAACCTGCAGCATATGTTCAGGAGTCAGTCTGTCTTTACCACAGTCGCAGGTAGCAGATTCCTGTTATGCCTATTCTGTGTAGGCAGGCTCTACGACTATGACCACAGTATCCTGTCTGAAGCCTACAAATTGTATCTATGATGATTAAATAATTGATCATAGGACAATGGCTTCTACCATCGGTGAAATGTCACCAGAGAGATGTACTGCACCAGCAAATGTTACTTCAGTGAGGCTTGCTATCACACTGCCACTTCAGTTAGTCTCACTATTAACCGACTTTGCTTGAGAATGGTTCAATTTAACCTTGAATGCTACTTCATAATCATTCACTACAATGCAATGTCACTAGCCCTTTTATTAGAGCTTAACTTCACATGGGTTCGTCTGTTATAGTGAAAACTTCTTAAAACGCTGACTCTGTGAATCTCATGTTGTCATGAATCAGTATTTTGGTAAGCCTTACAGATTAGGGCGATTTAACTGGCAGCCCGCGGGTCAAATGCGGCTCACGGAGGTCTAGCAATTAGCCCGCTGGTCATTTTACTAATGCTCTTTCTGTGTAGTGGCTCGAACGTCTTGTGCATGACAAAGATATCTAAATTAGAGAATGTCACATGGAGGGTGTCATACTAGGGTACATATCACTTAATCAGGGTGTTTCTCTTATGCTGAATGTCAGCTTGAGAGTAATTTGCTTTCAGTGAGAATCCACTTAACAACATAGCTCCCTCATTAGACGACTCTCCCCTCAGAACAATCAACTTGACTGTAGTCAGGGCACAGAGAACCGGACAGGCTTTGCCATACTCCAGAAAAAACAGATTTACAGTACGTCTCCACATTTTTCCCCCTCTGAGGATTCTGAATCACAGGAAGTGTTTTGAGGAAACAACGACAACGAAGGATCCAATATGCAGACAACCCTTCTTCTGGGAATCTATCATTCATGACCTGCAGTTGAACAAAGTCTGAACCTTTTGGGAAAGCATTCAAATCTTCTTAGGTGAACTTCAGATACAGAAAGTGTGTCCCAGGAAGATCAACATTCGCATCCCTAATTGTTGAATGAATGACATGAAACACTAACAGGCTGTCAGCTTTCAAAGTCATGCAGAAACGTGTTGAGAAAGTCAAATGAAGGTCGTGAATGTGGGCAGTTCTGCCAGCACATGAGCATGACATCGTACACTTCCTGCGGACAACCCAGGGGCTTGGACATACGGTATCCATCACGCAAATTTTCAAATGCTTCTTTGCTGGCCTTGTCTGTAAGGAAAAAAAGCAAATGTTTACATTTTTATGACAATTGTGTGGTTTCCTTTGCCTAAATATCAAAACATGCAGAAACATGTCGGTTGGTTTGGTCATTGCAACAATTATCACAAGACATTAGCCCACAGAAAACACAATTAAAAAAACATATGAAAAGTCAATTTTATGAATAGTGAGAATCCAGGACTGAAATATGATCATTACCAGAAAAAGGTTAAAACATACTGTACTTACAGCAAGAGATTCAGAAGGTCCAAAGGATGGAAGCAGCAGCAGAAAACATGAAGAAAGGGAATAGAAGAAGATGCAGAAGCAGGAGGAAGAGAAGAAGAAGAAGAAAAAGAAGAAGGAAGAGAAGAAGGAGAAGCAGAAGAAGAAGAAAAGGAAGAAGAAAAGGAAAAAGATAAAAGAAGAATACATAAGCTATTATCACTCGAGAATGATATACCTCTGTATGAATAAGTCTCTTGCACTACCTTTCATTTTCAGAACTGGCACTGTCATTGCCTGCGACCAGTCCACTGAGCCTTTCCATCCGTCCTATGCTATATTTACTTTTGTAAAATCCTTTTAGCCACATGATGCTGCTCTGTCCACATGCTGAGATGGCTTCTGTAGTTTTTTCATTTAAACCAGGTTCTTTTTTAAGGCTTTTCTATATAACAGCTTTTGCTTCTAATGTTTGGAAGTTTGGTTATGTTGTCTACTGCATCCTGGCAGAAAATTTAAACTAAATATGTGACAGAAAATAATATAAATTGATGAATTAGATTTCCAAACATGGTGGGTTTTTCTAGCCTCAACTGGATGGTGGCCACATTATAATCATATAGAGACGGAGATACCAAGAATACAGAGCTCAGCAGAGTTGAATAAAACTACTCACATGTCAAAAAATGCTCTATTACTATATTATTTAAAGAATACAAAGTACCTATACTGTTCCCACACTGCATCTGTTTAGATTTATTTTGTTCCCCGCTGCATTCCCAGAACAGCTTTAACTTTATCTGTTAAGAACCATTTTCCGTGCCTTCAGGCGATTGGGCATACTAGGCTACACCTAAATTGTATAGACCAATCAGCACTCAGTGGGGTGTGTGGTCAACATCACGCCAGCCGCTTTTACATGGTACCCATCTAAGGCTGGGTCAGAACCAGAACCCATGACCTTCGGATCGGCAGGCAAATCACGACACCAGGACAGCTCCCAACTCGTTCAATACCAGGCAAATATTTCACTGTTATCACAGAAAGCTGTAAGTTAACAAATAAACATTTAGGTCAGACATGAGTTTTAATGAAAACAGTATGAAGGATAAGGAGTTCAAGTAACAATCAGAGCAGAGTAAGTCTGTGTGGAAGAAAATGGATGTAGAATGAGCGGAGGCGGGGGCTTGAAGACAACATCACACCAATCATTATTGTTTGGGGAGCTCATATTATGAGAAGGAACCTGGAACTATTGTGACAACTGCAAAGATCTGTGAAAAAAAGAGACATAGGGAAACAATGCAACAAGATTCTTGACAACCTTTTGACATGACATGAAGGGAGTGTCAGCATAAAAACGGATACACGCTGTAGAAGATCGCAGAGTGTGGAGAGAAATTGTTCTTCACAGAAGACATTTGCCACATCCGAGATTGCCTTAAGCGGCCTGCACTGTTTACTGAAACTGCTGGAAGCCATAATCATTAAACAGAATCCTGCCTTGTGTAAACAAAATGAGCATGTGATAAATTTGAAATCTGTGTGGTGTTGCTTTTGGGTAATCTTGAATTTCAGGTGTTAATGAATGAGTTGAGCATTCATGCCTGGCATTAAGTACACCTGCTATAAGTTAAGTCAGACCCCCACCTTCGTAAGGCTCCTTCCCGTGTGTGAATATCTCCATAAGAACAATCCCGAAAGACCACACGTCTGCCTTGGTGCTGTACTTGTTATACAGCAATACTTCTGGTGCCATCCATTTGATTGCCATCTTCATACCTGGTCAGAGAAACGTTCATATGAAGACTACTAAGGAAACTTTGAAAAAGACTGCTTTATTCATAGAAATTATGATGTTATAATTTTCCCACTGGTCAGTGGGTACAGTGTCTTAAATTGATCACTGTAAATATAGATTTTTAGGACTCACAGAGATGTGACCGAGTTAATTCTCTGATGAATTCATGGCACTGCATACAGACAGAATATGCACAGACACAACACACACAGGCACACAGAACACACACAGATACAACACAGACATCGCACGCACACACACCAAACAAAAAACAGAGGTACAATATAAACACACAGACATAACACATACACAACATATACACACAGACACAACACACACGTACATTCACAGACACAACATACAGACATGACATAAAGTGATATAAACACAGCCTCAAATAATGTCAATACAGCTTCAAATGTTTAGGTATAGCCTCAAATAATGTCAATACCTTTTCTTCTTCTTCAGTATTCCAAGCCCTTGAGGTTCATTGCTGCAGATATCACCTGCCTCCATACATCTCTTTGGTTGGCCTTTTTTTTTCCCCAGTTGGTGACACCAAGTGTTTGCAGGTCTGTCTGAACATTATATCTCCATTGTCTTCTTGGACAGCCTCGTGGTCTAGACCATTCAGCTCCATTCTGTATAGTTTTTACTTCTCTGTCATTTTTTCAATATGTCCCAACCATTTAGGTCTATTAGCTCTCATGAAGCCAGTGATTGTAAGAACAGCAGACCAAAAGTCAGAAGAATTTAAGACCACCAGCGGTGTTAGACAAGATGATATTCTCTCGCATTACCTCTTCATTCTAATGTTGGATAATGTCATCAAGACCTGTAAGGAGAAGACAAAGAAGTACTCTGTAGAGTACTGGAAGATGAGACCAATCTGTATATCAGAGCTGGCATTTGCAGACGATGTGGCCCTGATAGCTAAATCAGAGGCACACCTTCAGTCCAACTTACTTGTCTGGAAGTAAGAGCTTGAAAAGAGAGGGATGACCATCAGTATCTCCAAAACTAAAACCATGGTGATCTCAAGAGAGGAGAAGAATCACCAGATCATGATGGGACAGTATGCATTGGAGCAGGTTAACCAGTTCAAATACCTTGGAGTTGTATTAGACCTGAAACGGAGGCATTAAGACTGAGCTGGCTACACGAAAAGCAGCTGCTGGGAGACTCTTCCAGGCCATAAACCGAGGGTTTCTTAGCAAAAGAGAAATTGGCAAAAGGACGAAAATGGCTGTTTACCGCTCTACCTATGTACCAGTCCTGATCTATGGGTGTGAGTCATGGGCAATGACAACAGCTCACAGAAGCCAGTTGCGGGCCTCGGAAATGAGATCTCTGAGAAAGGTGGTAAAAGTGACAAGAAGGGACAAAGTCCGCAATCAGACAATATGTCAAGATCTTGATACCCAGTCCTTACAAATCCGAGTGGATCAGTCAGTTACAATGGTTTGGACATGGATGCAGAATGGGAGAAAATTGGCCACCATGGCAGGCATGGGAGGCTAAGAACCAGGGAACCAGACCTCCAGGACGACCCAGGGTGCGCTGGGAAGACAACATCCTACAGTCCCTAACTGACAGAGGACTGGAATGGAACAAAGCCAGAAAGAAAACTGCTGATAGAGACGTCTGGCGATCTCTCTGGCAAACCTCTACACCCCAAGGTAGAAGAGGAGCGACTAAGTAAGTAAGTAAGATGCCAGTGATCAATGGTGATCTAAACAGATTATGAATTCCATTGTTGCTTCTCACTCTCCATTCCCCACTGTTCGCAAATAATGTCAATACAGCCCCCCCCCCCCCCCCCCCCCCCCCCAAACCAGCACCACCCCAAAAAAAAATAATCAACAACAGATTACTAAATTACTAAACTTAAACTACCTTTTCTAAAGTTGAAATCTGGATCTTCCACAGCCTTGGTCATGCCAAACCCAGCCACCTTGATACGATTCTGCTCCCCAACAAGAATGTTTCTGGCTCCGAGGTTCCTGTGCACAAACTTCTCCTTCTCCATGTAGGCCATTGCATCTGCTATCTGTTGATGTGCAGCAATGAAAGGCTTAGGTGGATACTGGCACTAACAACAGGAACCAAACAGAA
Organism: Candidula unifasciata; assembly: GCA_905116865.2. Lineage (NCBI taxonomy): Eukaryota > Metazoa > Mollusca > Gastropoda > Stylommatophora > Geomitridae > Candidula > Candidula unifasciata. The sequence goes on from CAJHNH020008113.1 coordinate 314,218, forward strand.
CAAAGAGGAACAGCATACACTGCAGAAAACAAGGACCACTTCATATTTTGAGCTGTATCAAGTAAATGCATTAGGGGATTTGGGGGGGGGGGGGGGGGGGGGGGGTGGCGCAGACTGGCACTTTTCCAGATGATAGTGTTCCATTACAATCAGATCCTATGGTGATAGATACCAACTAAAACCTGGGATAAAGCTCTTCCTCTCCACAGCAACAACAACAACCTGGGAGGTACTGCAGAAGTCATGGATGCTCATGAAGCATGATCCCTCTCTTTGTTAACTCCAAAGGAAAGGAAACGAGCAAATAAATAGCCCATATTTTTAATAAACCAATAAGTGTTCAGTGGTTGGTGGTTGGTCAGCGTGGGACTGGTAACCTTTACTTGATGAAACATTTTCTGGGAACCCTGTTGTAGACTGGACTGACCTGGTTGTCAGGGTAATATTTTTTCTTGATAAGGATTTTTCTTCTTCTTCTTGATGTTCGGTTTTGTATGCTCAGTTCAGACTGTCAGGTGGGCTGCCTCTATGAACTTACATGTCAGCAGAAGATCCTGCTTGGTTCCCAACAGCTTGCTCTGCACACTTTGCTCTTGGGGACAGCTCTCTTTTCACAGGTTAAATATAGTGGGCAGGAAGACAGAATGTGCTCAGATGTTGAATGTGATAGTTGAGCCTGCAGTGTCCTGTTTTTAGAAGGCTAATCATTGTGTGTTATCTTCTGATGAGGTTTGGTGAATGTTTACTGTTGGTTTGTTCTATCCACAATTCCTTGTATTGTATGTTATCCTAGCCCCCCCCCCCCCCTTAATGGGGCCTCTTAACCCACATGGAGATGTAATCTGAACAATCTGGTGCTATTTTATCCACAAACATACACACAAAGGTGCCTGCAATGGAACTCAACAACATTCCCAGTCTCTCTTCTTGGTTGTTATGTACATTTTAAGAATCTTATTTGTTCATCTCAAATCGCCACCTCCAGTGAGTACACATTTTCAACATATACACCTGTATAGAACAAGAGTGGTTAGTATGTGAGTCTTGGGGCCCAATATGGAAGACAGGCATGGCAGAATCTTTAGCTTCGAAGTTAATTTTGCTTCTGACAGCACTTTACTAATGCAGTTTCTACATGTGGACAGAAGTCTGTAGTTTTACTGCCTAAGCTCCTGAGTAAAATGCTTGGTGCAGCACTGTGAGCTATGTTTTTCATGTGGAATACCTCTTATTTGTGCAGCAGTTGTGTCGTGATACTGTATGGCAGGTAGTCAGTTTTTCTATGGGTTGGCAAAATATCTTATGTAAAAAATTTTCCCTGTGTATGGCTAACTTGTCATGACCAGCTACTTTCATCAACCACAAACTGCATTTCTGGTTGGCGACAGTTGGCTTTGATGCCTCTAGCAACTGCCTCCGGCATTTATTGTGTGCACATATTTCTGGATTGTGCTAAGACTAATTGTTGGTTCAACAGCTTTTCAGGACAATGACAGACATTCTTTCTGATTTTCACTGGCAAAGAAACGAAAACAAGCATGCGGTTGTCTGGCTAAAGTGAAATTTAACAACCTCAACTACAATTTATGGCCTAGATCCACCCAGCCCAAAATGGAAACTAAGTAATGTCCTGCGAAGTAAAGGTGGCCATGTCATGCTGACCACATCCTCCATCAAATGGTGGGTGGTCTATACCTCTTCTGAAAGTCTATGCCATGTGGCATTGGTAATCATGTCTATCCACATCATCAAAGTGTGGTTTTCAGTGGCACAGAAATGGTGCAATTATGGGGTGACCCGTATGATATGAGGTTTTGAACTCTAATTACCCAATTACTTAAAGGCAATGTCATGGAAGGCTGTGGCCACAGACCCGACAACTCATGCCATTGCAGAATTAACCATAACGAAGAAAACAGCACACCACGCTTACCTGGGCCCCGATGTGTATCAACTTTGACAGCCCTAGAGTGTCGCCCTTCTCCTGAAGAAACTTGGACAGCTGTCCCTGTGGCATGTACTCTATTAGCAGATAACAGGGCTGCATCTCACAACACACACCCTTCAGCTCCAAAAGGTTGGGGTGCTGCAGTGTCTTCATCACCTGAGCCTCATCCAGAAAGGCTGCCGTGGTCACACTGTCCACATTCTGCACCTTGACCGCCACATCGACTGACCCATGCCACTTTGCTGTAGACAGTTTAAAAGTCATTTGAGTCCGTATGGGCATTTGTTATTATGTCATTTTTCTCTCATTCAACATGTTACATAACAGATACAATCTTTCTTCTTTCTACTTTAGAAGGTCAGTTAGTACAATGTGTCATGATTTACAGCTAGGCTGTGATATTTTGCCTTTTAGCTCAACATATCTGATTTTTAGCTTCACCTGAACCAGTCACATTTCACAATATGCTTGTTGGGTTGGGCTGGAGGAGTGTGGGTCTATTCCTGTTTCCTCCAAGCTGGGCTTTCGGAACCACCACAGGGAAGAAAAGGTTTAAAGTTGAGAATACTGACTGCACTGTACGGGGGCTTCGTCCCATACGGGTGTCTCTCTCTCTCTCTCTTCAGATCGCCTATTTAGTGTGTCAAGAACACAGCACAAATTCCACAGCTCCAGCAATGATCCCAGAGAATCTATGTAAATAATGCACTGTGAGTCAAACAATACAGTCTGTGAAACAAACACATCACCTCAGAACCCAAGACAAAAAACTTGACTAATCAGCTATGGAGACACTCTTTTCAATTGAAGTTACCTTTAAAGGGTCATAAATTGGGCACGCAGGCCTGTCTTATGATCTTTCATTCCAAACACTCATCTTTCACACAGTAACTGTATTTCATCTATACGGCATGTTGTGTTCATAGGCTCTTCTTCTTCATATTTATCTGTTATAAACGTCTGCAGAAAGTTCTGGTTGCTCATCCTTTTCTGGATTTTGGCCTCATTCCAGAACTTTAGTTTTGGGTGCACATTTATTTTACAGATCTGGCTTATTGGTACGTATACTGCAGATTCGTCACCCATGAAACAGTTGCACTCCAGCTTCGAAAAAAATTCAGTTTCGCTTTTACGTCATGTGTGATTGTGTGTGATCTGTGGGGGGGGGGGGGGGGGGGGGGGGGGGGGAATGGGGGGGGGGGGGGGGGGGGGGGGAGAGAACATTGGGGACTATTCTTTTGCTCCAAAATGAGGCCACTGAACCCACATAATATGATATCAGGTAAAACCAAAAATGCATGTAAACATGCACAGACACACATGTGGGTACGCACGCACGCACACAGATATATTGCATATGTACTTATAGATATACACACATGCAACATCAATTCAAAATCTACAATCCTTTGTATGATATCTCAGCAACAGCATTATCCTTACGTCAAACTCTACAATTCGTTTTGAAGCTGCCTTGCCAGGTCTGAGGATTAATTTCAACAACAACATATGAGATGAGATGCATAAGAAATGTGGCAGGAGAAACTAGACAACAAAGTCACAAGTGAAGAACTTAATACAATGGCTGGCACAGTACCAGTAAACAATTTCAAAGAACATCAAAGAATCAAATGGTTAGGTCATCTGGTCAGAATGAAACAAACTCAGCCAGCAGCTAGAGCATACTAAATGAGAATGCAAGGCTACAAGGCAACAGCATGACCAAGAAAGAGTTAGGTGGAGGGAGTAAATGACACATGACAGAAGACAATAGGCATTAACACAAGCTATGCAACAGGTAAATGACAGGAAACTACATCTCTCTGTGACATTCGTGGCATAAACAGTAGGGCAAAAAGAAGAAGCAGAAGAATAGTAAAGATAATTTTAAAATAAAAACAAAACAGCCTCTTGACTAACCATGCCATACTTCTGCGAACTGCCCGCTGCCCAGTCGCCTGATGAGATGTAATGTGCTTCTCTCTGTCATGTACTCATCATCTTTGCCTCTTTCCATGGCCCAGACCAGAGACCTTGGTTTGGCAACGGTTGTCAACAGCTTACAGCACAGTCCATCAGCAGATTCTGCCAGAGATGAAACATTTCAAGCATAGAGAAAGGCATCTCACTTTACAACCAGGAAGAGTCTTCTTCTTCTTCTTAACCTTCACCAGTTAACAATTCTGGTGGAAAGTTCTGGCTGTTTATCCACTTCTCGACTTCAGTCTTGTTGCAGAACTTTAGTTCCACATGCACATCTCTGTTACAGATGTGGATTATTTGTATGCAGACTGCTGGGTCCTTGCCTCTCAGGCAGATTCACTTCCATTTGGAAAAATAAACCCTTATTTAGTTTACTTTTACAACATGCTGGTTAAGGGGGCAGTGGGTCAGTGGCTCTATTCTTGTCTCTCCCAAAATGGGGCTCCAGAACCCACACTAAAACATCAAGTGAGGAAGACATCTCATTATGGTCTATTCACATTAACTCTTGTGAGCCCCCCCCCCCCCCCCCCCCCCCCCCCCCCCACCCCCCACCACCCCCCCCCCCAGTGCACCACATTTATGAACATATAAAGGAGTTTCAGTGTTTTGCGGAAACTAGACGTGTTGGGTCTTCTTCTTCAGCGATCTCTGGCCATGCGCATAATCCACTGTGGGCCATAAACTGGGATGACTTCTCAAGGTCTCTTAGGTTTCCCCAAAGCTTAGTTGTCAGTTCTTCTGGGTCTCGCCATATGTTGCTCTGCAGCTCCGCAGCTCTGCCAAGAGAAGACAGTCTTGCAGGACATGTTCTGGAGTCTGTTCAGCACGAAGACACTGGCAGAGAGCTGTTTGGCTCATACCTAATTTATAAGAGTGTTTATTGAGTCTGTAGTGTCCAGTACGTAAGTGAAAAACTGTGACTTGGTCTGGTCTGTTCAGGTGTTTCAGAAAATCTTTTTCGTAGTTATATCCAAGTTGATTTTCCAATGTTTCTGATTTTCTCTTAATGAGAGTTTTGACTTCTGGAAAAGATATTGGCTGGTAGGTCTGTGGTTTGTTACCGGCTTTCTTGGCTAAAGCATCAGCGCTTTCATTGCCTTTGATGCCACAGTGAGATGGAATACACTGCAGGTAAGTTTCTGCCTTTTTTGACAACATAGCAAGTTCCTTTGTTAGACTTTGTAGTGTGCTGTCGGTAGGTTTGGACTCAAGGGCCTGTATAGCTGACAGTGAGTCAGTGAGAAAAACCATCCTACCTGCGGTGACTTGCAGATTGTTCAAATACTGCACTGCCATCAATAAGGCCGAGAGCTCTGCCTTGTAGTTAGAGCAAGTTCGTCTGGTGGGGGCTGCTAGGGACACAGTAGTGGCATCTGGGTGTTCTATGTAAACACCTGCCCCACCATTCGTAGTTGCCTCTTGCTGATCCATCTTTGTAGATTCTCGTCTAGCTATCCTCTGGGAACATGTCTAGGTGTTCCATTATGAGTGCTTTCTTTACTAAAGTGGGCTTAGCATCTATGTTTCCCAGGTTCGGGATGGATTCTGACACACTGAGTGTCAATAATTCTGAGTCCCAGAGATTGAAAGATAGCTCTTCAGGTGTACATTGTTGGTAACGCAGTGAAGAGAATGACTTTCCAAATTCCTTAGTTAGATGGTTTAGGCTTGTGCGCTTTACTCGTTTTTTTTTTTGGTCCTGGCTGCCAATTTTTCGTGTAGTGGGTGGTTTAGCATTCTCTTAATTTTTTCCGCATTGTAGAATTGCTTTTGTCCTTTTTTTCTAAGGGGAGGATGCTGGCTGCCTTTTCTATTTCTACAATAGGTGTAGATTTTATGGCTCCCAGAACTGTACACAGACTTCGGTTTTGCGTTTTGTCTGGTACCTGTTTATACGAATGAGCAGCTGTTATTCATGACGATGATGCGTATTCGAGAGTTGGTCTGACTGTGCCGGTGTATACCTGCTTCAAGATGCGACTGTCTGCTCCCCAAGTGCTGCATGACAATTTCTTCATTACATCTTGCTTTCTCATAGCTTTTTAGTTAGTTTCCATGTCAGACGATTGTCAAGCTGAAGGTTGGAGTAATGGAGCATGGAACAGCATCATTGTTGAATTTTAATGTAAACTTTTCCTCCTTGGTAGACAATGAGAAGAGTGTTGCTACAGTTTTGTTCTTGTTATGTGTTGGGTCAAAACGTACAAATGTCAAAGCCTAGCTGTGTACCACAAAAACAATGTGCCAACCACACTTTGTTAACTATACTTAACCTGGTAATGTTTAACAACTACCCTGTCTGGTTACCAAATTCTCCCCAATAATTTCAACTTCTGTAGCTACCAACCAAACTTACCTTGGTAATGTTAAACTAACTTCCTGATGACTAAACTAACCTTGATATTGTTCAACCAACCACACTTACACTGGTAATGTTTAACTAACTTGTCTAGCTAGGAACCACACATATGCTGATCATGTTTAACTGACCTGCCTGGTTTGCAACCATACTTGCCCTGATAATGTTTAACTAACTTGTCTAGTTACCAACCACACTTACCCTGATAATGTTTAACTAACCAGTCTGGTGACTAAACTTACCCTGATAATGTTTAACTAAATCAGCCAATGACTGGAACACTCTCTGCCTGGTGATGAAGTAGCACTCCTTGCCTGACTCTGGCACCCGTTTAGTCATAATTTTGTAATGTTTCACCAGACAGCCACGAAGCTCATCACAGTCTCTCACACTCAATGTATAAGTATCTGTGAAGCAACGGCAAGATACAATCAAGGCATTAGGATCGAGGAATCTTTGCCAGCATCTTTTGTTCAATTTAAGTAACACATTTTCTGAAATTCAACTGTAACTAGCTTACATTTCCATATCATCTTTGTCTTTCTTTGCCTCTACTGTCCAGTATTTTCCCACATACGTTTTATTCTTCTGCATTCATCACTAAAAATAGCTGCTACGTTTTGTTGTGGTTGACCCCTATGCTGTGATAACTTTCCCTTTAGTGCCCTCACATACAATTTTAGCAAATTCTTAATTAGTTGCCTCTTATGACACATTTGTTAAGAAGCTGTGCATCGATGACCACCCCAGCACCCTTTTTCCCAAACTGCGATGCCAGAACTGAAAGGGAGAATTTTCCCCAAACAAAAATAGCATAAAATCTATTGTATTCAGTGTTACTGAAATAGTTAGAAACTATACTAAGCAACATTTGTTGAATGAGACTGAGCATTTATAGGTTTTACCATAGTACTATGATGTCAATTCCTCATTAACCAAATAAGACATAACTAATGGTGAATAAAAGTGGGAGAGTCAACTACACTGCATCTGGTTTATAATCCATCCACATCTCTCTCTCTCTAGAACATCTTAATTCCTGCCCTGAGCATACAGCAAGAACTCTGTACCTCCAGTGATGTTCTCCAGGGATATTCACAAAACACTGCTCTCGTAAACCAAATGGTGTAATCCAAAAATTACAGCACGATTCAAATGATTGAAACCCTTTAACACAGTTCCCCCCCCCCCCCCCCCCTTTCGGCAAGGCTATTAACAACACACACAAAAAACTGCTCTCGTAAACCAAATGGTGTAATTTAAAAATTACACCACAATTCAAATGATTGAATCCCTTTAACACAGTGCCCCCCCCCCCCCCCCTTCCTCTTCGGCAAGGCCATTAACATACAACAACACACAAAAAACTGTGTATCCTTTAGGAGACATTGCAAAACCAATCTCAGCATTTTTTAGCTATGGCAGTTTTAAAGGCAAATTTTCGGTGCAGTTTTATAGGCATTTTTTCTTTCAGTAGTTTGCCAGTGCTTTCTGCACGGTCAGGTCTCAAAACCATTGCCAAAACCAACGTAGGACTAGTCTGCTGCCATACTGTCTGCAGCTGCGATTTACCTCAGCATTATGAAGTGTGTTCACAACACCTAAGCCACAGACGGCGACAACAAGCACAGAAAGATGCAAATACAGATATGTAAGCAGCAGTGAAAGCGTACCTGGGGTCATTTCTCCTAAGCGAATCAAAAATGTTCCAGTTAGGTGACCAGGTGATAGTAGCCATTCTTCTGAGGCATTGCGGCTGACTTTGCCAAAGTACCAACTGAAATTATAATTGGCAATGTGTTAAACATGTGTTCAAAAGTTTGCTAATAGTTTAGGTTTAGGAGGGGGGGGGGGACCATTTCCACACCTTAGAACTCTCAGCCCTACTGTTGACAGCACAGTACATAAACAAGCTGCAACCACTGCAGGCAGAATAATTTTTCTGGCAGATTCTACAGGCTCAGACAGCCATACACTAAAGTGAACTAGCAATGAAAATAATTGTATGACTGGGGGTCGCCACATTACGAGCAATTGTAGGAACCCTATTAAAGAGTCGCCGCATTAGGAAGGTTGAGAACCACCGCTAGACAGCCTAACAAAGTTGCCCAATATAAAGTCTAACACAGCATTCCAAAAAGAGAAAGAAAAAACCCCAAAAGGCAGAAATTCACCTGCAGTGGATTCTATCGCACTGCCCCATCAATAGCAGCAATGAAAGTGCTGAGGCATTAGCCAAGGAGGACAGCGGGAAATAACAAAACTAACTTATCCATCTTCTGTAACAAAATCTACAGAATGAAATCTTTAAAAGGACTTCTTCTTCATCTCTCTAGATGCGTGTGTGTATGTATTATGCATGTCTGTATATGAGTCTGCATGTATGAGAAAGTAGGAGTATGTATACGTGTGTGTGAGTGTGTACGATTGTGTACACATGATGTGTGTATGCATTATTCTATAATTTTTATTTCTTTATTATATCCATAATCTGCATTACTGATAACAGGCAATGGTACTCTGAAAATGAGTGCTTAGAAGGGCCGAATGTCAGACGGGCCTGCGTGCCCAATTTGGAAAATAAAGTGTGTTTGTTTGTTCGTTCTTTTACCATTAAAAGGGTAGTTGGTACACTGTGGCTTACAGATAAGATGCAACATCTGCATCTTTCACCTCCAACACGTCCAACTTCAGCAAAACTCAATTTGGTCGCCTTTTACAACATGCCTGTTACGGGACAGTGGGTCCACCCCCGCCCCCCTCCCCCTTCCAAATGGGGCTCCAGGACCTACACAGAAAGAATACATCAATAACTTACTCATAATTTCTGTGTCTCTGTTCCCTAGGGGAAGGAGGACACAAGTCACGTGGTGGGGTTGTCTGATGCTGTTGATGTCCAAGGGATGGATCCAAAGTGTCCTCATGTATGGTATCAGCTAGGCTGGTGAGCAGGAAATTGTCAGGAAAACCTGCCACTCCCTCCGCCGGCACCTCTGTGCTCTTACGACACATGGGGCAAGGGAAGTAGCCTGGGCGGTTTCCAGGGTTTCGTCGAACGTAGTCCTGGAACATTCACATAGAAAAGTCAGATAACAGCTGGTAGCTTTAAGGCATCGGTAAAGAATCTTTGCGTAAATCTGGACAGAAGCGACCAATCCCAAAATGCTATTCTCCACTGAAGTGCCCATAACAAACAGCTTCTGTCCAGATTTGTGCAGACAAAAAGGCATGGTCATGAACAAGCATTTTCCCTAGTAAAATAGGTAGTTACTGTTGAGTGTTGCTTTTTTAATTCAGAGTTAATGAATACTGCATCTGTATGGGACATAAATAGTTACAGTAACAATTCAGAGTGGACAGACACAACAACTGTCTAGGGCAGAAACATTTTTTTTTAGTATTGTAATGTAAAGTCAGCGTCTGTAGCTTACGCCTTGTGAGCGTGCTTCATAATGCCGGGGTGCTGTGTTCAATCCCAGGTCCAGGTGATCTGAAGCAGAACATCTTGCGCTGATTTTGACAGTGGTACCCAGAGCTGACCGTTCAGAAAGAAGTGGCAAACTACTGAACATAAAATGTGCCTAGAAAAATCACAACACAACAACCACACACCACCCCACCCCACACCACACCACAAACAAATGCTGGGGTTTGTTCTGCAATGTCCTATAAAAGGATCAACTTCATTACTTTGGGTTTTTTCCATATGTCTCCATCACTAATCGGTTCTGTGGCTAAGTCGATGCCAACGCTTCGTAATGACGGGATGCCGGGTCCGATCTCAGCTGCAGGCCATGCGCCTTGCGTTGGTTTCGACAGTGGTATCAAGAAAGCCGACCGTCCAGAAAGCAATGGCAAACTACTGGAGGTAAATTTGCCTTAAAAAACCCACACAACAGCCAGGGGCTGTTGGGGTTGGTTCTGCAACGTCCTGTAAAGGATACACAACTAACCTTCATCACTCTCTAAAGAATGGTTAGCATCCGTTAAGAGCGCCGCACAAAGAATGAACTCTGTAGCTGCAGAAACGACCCCCAGGAATCTTTGTAAAAACTGCAGACTCGTGAACTGAGCGGCCCATGACCTTCAGTGAGCCAGGCAATTTCTTGACTCACCAAATGTTGTTAATAACAATTCAAACAAAACAAAGTGAATATTATTACAACTCTCTGGAGCATGAACATACACTGCAGTAACAATTTAAACAGTAAATAACATAACTGTCTGGAGCAGAAAAGACACCTACAGGTTTTGACAAAAATAATTAATTCACACATATTAATCCAATCCATCATTCAGGTGCCATCTCCATAATGAAGACTGGCTGCAACACTCTCTCTTTTGCAGTGGCTGTAAACACTCTGAAGAGAACTGATTACCCACATCAGAAAGAGACAACCTACATTCTTTGGTCATGTGATGAGAGAAGGAGAAACCTCAAGTACACTGTACGAAAGTTGGAGGGAGGAGAGGCAGAGTGAGAGAGAACAGATGCTGAACAGTTTGACACCATAGCATGGAAGATCACCTGTGACAGAGTTCACTGCAAGTACATGATACTAAAGGTTGTGGATAGACATGACTACCAACGTCACACGAGATGGACTTTAAGAAGAAAATGAAGAAGAAGAAGAAGAAGTAAACACTTTGAGACTGCTGCTTGTTCATTTTTTGATGTTATCCTCCAATGTGTACAGCTGTCTGCCTCTTGTCTTTAACTTTTCACTTCAGTAAGGTTTTATAAAAATGTTGTGTCTTTTAATGTCAGTAATATTTCACTTGGCTCTTGTCTTTTTCCTTAAGCAACTCTCACCATTCCCAAAGAGACAATAAACATAGCTGTTAAAGACAGCAAGAGTTTCAGTAACAATTCCCAGAGAGAATAAACATGATTGTTAGAGACAGCAAGAGTTACTGTAACAATTCCCACATAGACAATGAACATAATTGTTAGAGACAGCAAGAAATACTCTAACAATTCCCACATAGACAAGGAAAACTACTGTTAAAGCCAGCAAGAGTTTCAGTAACAATTCCCACATAGATAAGGAAAACTACTGTTAAAGACAGCAAGAGTTTCAGTAACAATTCCCACAGAGACAATGAACATAACCAGAGTTACCGTTACAATTCCCATAGCGAATGAATAACAAGAGTTACAGTAATAATTCCCACGCAAAGATGAAGATTACAAAAATTAGAGTAAGAATTCCCACAGATAAATTAGCACAACAAGAGTTACAGTAACAACGCCCACAGAAAAGATAAACAGAACAAAAGTTACAGTTACAATTCCCACAGATAAAAAAGCATAACAACAATTACAGTAACAATTCCCACATACAGATGAACATAAGAGTTACAGTAATAATTCCCCAGAGAGAATAAATATATCTGTCAGACCGCAAAACTGCACAAAATGAATGAACTGACAGCTGACTTACCCTGAGGCATACTTGGCAGAATGAGTGCAGACAAGGCAAAGCCTTGGGGCGTTTGAGAGGGTCAAAGCATATTTTACAGGACAGAAATTCTTCTTGGAGTTTTTCCTTCAAGCTATCTCTGCAGTGGGGCTTTGCCATTGCTAGCCATTCTGGGGATGGGAAAATCAAACAAGGTGACCAAATTTACCTCAGAGGCCTCTATTCTGAAAATATTTAATTGTGTCTTCTTCTCCTGCTGTTGCACCACATACTTCATAAAAGTTCGTAAGAACTAAAGTGGGGAAGGGGGGAAGGGGGGGGGGAGCTGGTGTAAGATTTGATCCAGACTGCACAGGTCAGCACTAATGTGTGAATGAAGTCAACAATAAACTTGGATAAACGGGCTAGGTCGCCCAAACAAGCGATGCTGGGGTATAAAGTTAAACGCTTCAAACTCTTCTTAGTATTAAGCAGCTGTAAGCTCTACCAGAGTTCTGGCTGTTTGTCCAATTCTCGACCTTGTTATTGTTCCAGAACAGGAGAATTGCGAGTAGATGTACTGTGGGTTGATCGTCTCTCAGGCAGATACACTCTGACTTCAAAGGAAACAACCCCAATAAGTCGCCATATCACATCGCATGGTTCTTGGGGGGGGGGGGGGGGGGGGGGGGGGGTAAGGGGACCTAGATTTTTTTGTCATCCTCCTCCCCCAAATAGGCCCCAGAACCCACATTGGGAAATTTGTTTGACAATTTCACACTTCTGTGGTTCGCTGAGTACAGTAAGGTTTGATTTCCATGACGGACCATAACCCAAAAAAGAAAAGAAGTTCTGTTCATTTTCTCACATTGGTACGAGAGTCGCACCGTGGAATAAATTGTGACCTCGCCGCATAAGATTTACAAAGACTGCAATGAGAGCACCTCTGCCAACCCTGACTTGCAGACGCCACATACATGTAGACAGAACCCAGATGTAAGTAAAACCACACAGTTACCTAAGTAACGCTTTTAAATATTTGTACAAAAACCACTGATTCAACAAGTAAAGAGTCTTTTTTTTTTGTCTACGCCTTCGGGCGTATTGAGTGTATCAAGCCACCCAGGTAACAGTAAAAGCCACCTAAATATAAGGAAGAAAGACAACTAGATGCAAGGTGGAAAGACACCTAGATATAAGGTGGAAAGGCCACTAGCTATAAGAGAAAGCCATCAAGATATAAGTAAAAGGGGCCAAGATCTCAGTAAAACCAAGATACAAAGTCCGACAATTAAGTAATGAGACTGATTCCATAAAAATTTAAAAAATCAAACAGTTGATGATATAACCTGTATTTTATTCAAAGTAAGCCCCTTGTGCATTGATACAGCAAGTGGCACGATCTAACAAACACAGAAACGACCTCTGTAGTTCTTCTGTTGTTATGACCCTTTAAGTCAATGTTACGGCCCTTTGGATGTCATCAATATCATTAAAGAAGCGTCCTTTCAATCGTAACTTTAATTTTGGGAATAGAATATAATCACAAGGAGACAAATCTGGGGAATGTGGTGGAAGGCTGAGAACACACAATTATTTTTGGGCCAAAAATTATTGTTTTGATGATGTCCCTTGGGTATTCAACCCGCTGATGTTTTTGGTCATCAGACAACTAATGTGGTACAAACCGACAGGCAACTTTTTTCTTGCCAAAATCTTGCACTAGAATGTTATGAATGGTCTTTCTTAACACCAGATCCATCTGCCATGATCCTCACAGTAAAACAATGATCTTCTTGTATCCGTTCTCAGACTTTAGCAATGAGTTCATCATAACGAACAGAAATTTGGCGTCCAGGTCTAGGTGCATTAGTAATCATTTCCACACCACTTTTGAATCCTGAATACCACCTGAAAATGTGTGCACGAGATAAACAATTATCCGCAGACATTTTTTGCATCAATTCAACTGTTTCAGTTGGGCTTTTTTCTGATTTTTAAACAGAATTTAATGTTAGCTTTTTGCTCCGTGCTGATTACGTAACAATGCCCTTCTGATTGGGAGACTGGTTGCGTATCCTTTACAGGAAGTTGCAGAACCAACCCCAACAGCCCCTGACTGTTGTGTGGTTTTTCTTGGCAAATTTACGTCCAGAAGTTTGCCATTGCTTTCTAGACGGCTAGACGGTCGGCTGCACTTCTGATTAGGTCAACAAAATGATGGTTTGTTTTGTTCTCTGCTTATCGAGCGGCGATGAAAAGTTGCCAGATCATAGATGAATGTTGCCTCTTTAGATTCCATGCTTTGCTTCATAGATGGCATTTTTGTCTTGGGCATAATAAAATAAGTCTCATTACTAAATTGTCGGACCTTGTAAAAGCCACCAAGAAAGCAGTCAAACTCCATCTAAATCAGACATAAGTAAAAACCCACCTACATATAAGTAAAACACAACCAGGTATCCGAAAACCCCTCCACATTTTCCGTCTCGTCAGCCAGCAAGAGAATGGACCCTCGGCTGTGCACTTATATATCCACATTACATCACTTGTCAAACCCGCAAATGCGAGAGGAAAACAGCACTGGGCTAACAGACGATTTCCTGTTCCTAATGTGACAGTCGGACCGGCGACATTCACCTTGGCAACCGGCCTCTCTCAAACTGAAACTGCAGTGACCTTGCGTGACTAGAACGCCGCTAAAATCCGCCGTCAAGTTTGTGGGGGAAGAGGGGTGAGATCGGTGTTTGTGAAATGTGGCGATAGAGTGTTAGAGATGTTAAGCCTGTAATGAACTGAAGTTAAAGGACCCTTTTTTCCACGTCTTCGGACGTGCTGTGCATATATGGTCGCCTTTACTTCCCATGACTTTACCACGTATTTTAGGCTAGGTCAATCTGGTAGCCAAGGTATTTTTTTTTTTTAGTCCAGCACTGATAGGATTTGAACCCACTACTTTCGGATCCACAGGCGACCACTGTAGCTGTAGCTAGAATTCAATGCATGCATTAAATTACTTTGCTATGTCTGTAGGTGTGTGTGCGATCGAGAGAACGAACGAACCATGGAACTTTATTTTCAAAGGGTTACAAATTGAAGAGAGAGAGAGAGAGAGAGAGAGAGAGAGAGAGAGAGAGAGAGAGAGAGAGAGAGAGAGAGAGAGAGAGAGAGACAGAGACAGAGAGAGATGGGGGGGGGGGCCTAGGAGAACCAAAACAAGAAACGCATTATTTTCAACTGTGTGTGTGTGCGTGTGCGTGCGCGCGATGGAGGGTGTGAAATCTAGCGGTGCGATGTTTGTGATTTGTTGTGCTAAGTACATGTTTCAAATTACCTCGTTACGTCTGCAATGAGGTTCGACAAAATGATTACCAATCCACTGGCAGCTATGAACCTCTTCTAACTACAGCGAAAAGACGGAAAATGCAATGATGTGGACAAGTGATCAGATCCAACCACCTCTTAAACACAAAGGTGGAGGGGAGGAGGCCGACCAAGAAAGAACTGGACTGACTGGACAGGTTTAAGGCATGCGGTCACCAAGTCCATCACATCTGACCGCCAAAGGTGGAGGGAGTTGATCAGGCAGTCAACAACTGGTGACCCAACGACACTCAGTGTTATGGGATAATGACGACGATGACGATGATGATGATGACTACGACGATGATGACGACGACGACGATGATGGTTACGTCTATAGTTCTTCTTCTTCTTCTTGTGTTCGCTTTCTGATTTACACCGACAGACAGGTTCTTGTGATAAACTTGACTGTTTTAATGAGTTCATTTTTAGTCCCATACAACTTTGTGTACAGTGGTGACTCACTGGGCCAGTATTCCTTTCTTAATGGGCTGAACAAGGGACAGTCTTGCAGGACATGTTCTGTAGTCTGCACACATAGCCCACAAGGGCAAAAAGGTGAACTACTTAGACGAAGCCTGTGCATATGCTGGTTAAGTTTGTTATGTCCTGTCCTGAGACGTAGGACAATGACCTGCCCATGCCGGTCAAGTAAGTGGTAGTCATCTCTGGCCAGACTCTGTTCACTTCTGATAGCCTGGATGGCCCTTTTCTTCTCATAGTATGTTACTGCATTCTCTTCTTGGTCACATTCTGCCCCTTTTTTAGCAAGTTTATCTGCGGTTTCGTTTCCTGGTATACCACAGTGGGATGGCACCCACTGGAGTACAGTACACTTTTGGGCAGCCACCTTGCCAAGTTTAGATCTCAAGTGAGGGAGTTTGCCACTCTTGAGGGCTTGAAGCACTGAAAGCGCATCTGTGAATATAACCACTTGGTGGCAGTCAGAACTGGTGTTGTGTAACATTTCGGCAGCCTGCTCTAGTGCTACAATCTCTGCTGTGTAGTTGGAACAGAATTTACCAGTGGGTATCCACTTTGTGTGGCGGTGGTTGCCTGGGTATGTAATAAAGACTCCAGCACCCCCATTTTTAACCGCGCTGGTTGCTGATCCATCTGTGTAAATATGTATCCATGACTGTTCGGGATAGTTTTCATGAATCATGCTAAGAGCAGCTGTTCGTTTTTGAAGATCATTGGACTCATCTCCAGTTGTGAATCCATTGACTGAAGTCATTATCTGTATTGTATCACTGACTTGCTCCCAAGGTACAGGGTATAGGGTAGGTTTCAGCGGTGTTGTTCTAATAGGTAGATCAGCTTGGTACTGTCTTCTAAGTCTTTTTCCCCGATGGACAAAGCTGCTACGTTTGAGACGCCCTAATGCCAGATCATCTAACCTTTTATTCATTGGGTGTGACTGCATACTATTAAACTTCTCCATCTGGATCATAGTTTTTTAGTGTCTCTTCTATAGGACAATGTCTGCATTGCAGTTATTTTCTGCATCTTCAGGATTGGTGCAGTTTTCATGGATCCTGTGATGAGTCTAAGAGCTTGATTTTGCACTCTGTCTAACGATTGTAGGTGGGAATTAGCAGCTGTTGACCATGCTGTTGCACCAAACTCCAAGTGGGGTCTTATCGCTCCATTATAAACTTTCTTTAGGGTTTTTCCATTTGCTCCCCATCCTGTACCTGCCAATTTTCTAAGTAGGCCTAGTCGTCTCCTGGCCTTCCCTTCTACATTTTCTATATGTTTGCTCCATGTGAGCCTTTTATCAAATGTTACTCCAAGATAAGTGGGGAAGCTTTCTTCCTTTAGCAAGGATGTTCCTAGGTGAATACTAGCAGCTTTGTCCCTGGTGGAAAGAGAGAAAAGCGTTGTGGATGTTTTGTCTGTGTTGATGGCAACATGCCATTTTTCTGCCCATGTCATCAAGAGATCTGCTGCTCGCTGCATTCTTATATTTGCCACTGTGGTGTGTTCATCGGTACACCAGAGTGCCAGATCATCTGCATACAGGGCAGCTTTTACTCCTGTAGGGAGGTCTTTCACCAGATCATTTATATACACAAGAAAGAGAGTTGGAGAGATAACTCCTCCCTGTGGTACTCCTTGCCGAAGTAACACTTTTCTACTCTGCTGGCCATCAAGACTGACTCTAGTTCTTCTGCTGTGTAAGAAGGATTGGATCCATTTTAGCATGTTTCCTTGGATTCCATTTCTCTTCAGTTTTGCAATGAGACCATCTTTCCAGACTTTGTCAAAAGCTTGTTTGAAGTCAACCCATACCGCCAGGACCTTTTTCTTCTCTTGGAAGGCATCCTCTACAGCTTGTGACAGGTAGGTGACTTGATCTTCTATGCTGTGACATTCCCTAAACCCAGCCTGCTCTGGCACCAAGATCTGCTCAGATTCTAAGTGCCATTTCAGTCTTGAATTTACAATTCTTTCCAATGTCTTTCCTACACAGCTTGTGAGACTAATTGGGCGATAGCTCGAAGCCTGTGTCTTAATTTTTCCTTTTTTTTAAAATGGGTATTGTGATGGCTTCTCTCCATACTTGAGGCACTAAACCTTTCTCCCAGCTGATGTTGAAAATTTCCAGCAGCTTTACTTTAGCAGATGAGGTCAGGTTGATTAGCATTTCGTTGCTGATTTCATCCGGACCTGCAGACTTTTTTAACTTAAGCCTAAAGATGGCATTTTGTAGTTCACCCATGGTAAATGGCTCCCTCATAGAGGCAGGAGTATCTGTCTGTCTCTTATTTGTTTGTTTGCTTGTTTGTATTTCTTTCCTTATTTCTCCCTGATGGTCCTCATTAAGGGTCAGGTTGCTTTCAACACTGAATGTTTTGGCAAACAAATCTGCAGCTTGTTTTCCTCTGAAGATTTTGTCACCATCACTTAGCGTGATTGTTTGTCTAGGCGAGAAACTCTCTTCATTGAGTGATTTGGCTAATCTCCAGAGTTTCTTGCCATCTTTATCAAGGTTTAGAGCTGCTGTTTTATTTCTCCAGCTTTTCCGTTTTTCTTCAAGTTTAGTTCTCTGGAACACTGCTACAGCCCTTTTCCATTTGATGTGGTTGTCAGGTGAAGGTTGGGATTCTGCATCCTTTCTAGTCTGATTCATTGTTTCCTGGCATTCCTGGAGTGTGCTGGACCAGTACGGTCTATAGTTTGTGTCGACAGCCTCTGGGGATTGCTTCTTTTGCAGCTTGTAGAATACTTCTATTGAAATCGTGCACTAAAGCATTGATATCCCTATTTTGTACCTTGAGAGCAGACAACAATGTGCTTGTCCTGTGTCTGTACAGGCCCCAGTTGGCTTTCTTGTAGTTCCATCTTGTGATGACTGGGCCTGTATTAACTGGTACATTCTGGACAGTGAGAAAAATCGGGCGATGGTCACTGCCCCCAAGCTGGTCTCCCACCTCTCTACTTATCATTCCAGATATATCTGGGGTAGAGAAGGCAAGATCTGGGGTCGACGTTGTCTGCCACCTTCTGGAGTAGAAGGTAGGCGTATCTGAGGGGGCATTTATCAGGATCAGAGAGTGGTCATCTTGCCATGTTTCCACCTCTTCACCCCTATTGTCGAGATGGTTATAGCCCCAGCTCTGTGAATGACTGTTGAAGTCTCCAACTGCAATAAAGTTGGTGTTTGGTACTGGCACAGAGCTGAGGTTTAGCGATTTGTCATTGGGACAGTAGTAATTAAGGAGTTCTAATTCCACTTTGTCTGTCTTAAGCTGCAGGAGTTGGTACTCAGCTCCATCCATATAAGACATTTTCTCGCATGGATGGATACTGTTTTTCACAAGGGTGAGTACTCCTCCTTTTCGCCTGCCTTGTCTGTCAGATCTGAAGCACTGGTAGCCTCTCACTTTAAATATCTGATCTGCCTGCAAATGGGTCTCTTGGATGCAGCATACACTGACATGCTTTTCATAGAGGATGTTTTCCAGCTCCAACTTTTTGCTGTAGCCAGCCTGCTTACTGCTGACCCCCTCTGCATTCCAGTGCATAATGACAAAAGGCAATTTGGGATCTTTTCTGTCTAACTGGTTTTGGTCAGTAGCTATCCTCCGCCGTCTCCTGACTCCACAAGACGGTCTAGGAGGTCCTCCAGTAGCTGGGGGTGGATTCTGTCGAGGCTCAGAACCCGGCACTGCACCTGCCTGGTGGAGTTCCACAGGGCGAGCACCAACATTAAATTTGTCTGACGGTGTAAACATATATATAGCGTGGGGTTGCGTAGTACTGTGGTTTTTGATCCGCCTTCTGGCCCAGTATTTCCGACTTCAGGATCTCTTGGGAGGGAGAGTAGGCTCATCCCTTCACCTTTACCTCGTTTGTTGTCCCATCCAGTTTCCCGCTGGGGGTTAAAGACCCCAACCTTCAACTGGATTGCTGGGAAGAACAGGGTCCACCACGTGAAGGTGAGGTAGGCTTGAGCAAGAGAGGCTAATAGACATTAAGAGTCTTGTATTGCGCATCATTGCTCCATTTGGACCCCACGTCTATAGTTAGAGGTTGGTCTGTGTGTGTCTGCGTGCGTGCAGTAAAATAACGGAGGGGAAAGACGGTGAGAACAGAAAACACGTGAATGTGGTGGGGTAAGCTGTACGCGTAAGAAAAGAACATTTGACGTTCTGGTGCGAGTAGATCAACAGACTTATCACAACGGAAAGGTGGGCGTGGAAATGGGGTGGGGTGGGGTGAGGCGCATCTCAGGGGCAAAGAAAGGAGGGTCCTATTCACGTTTGCCGGCCCATCTACGCTCAGGCTGTGGATGGGGAGCAGTGGGTCAGGACCAGTTCTAGATATTCTAGGGTCATTATAAGCTGTGTCGTCGTGTAGGACAGAACACGCGACAGCGGCGCTAATGTAATAGGAGGCAAGGAACAAGTAACGAACTCGGGCTCAGCTCTGACCAGCTACGCACACTTGTGGGTGACGAAATCGGGCCACAACACTTTGATTGGACATTCATTCATGCGTCTTAACTTTTGAGACGCGTAAGTTCAAGTGGCAGGGGTTTCAGCTTGGTGCGACGTTGTATTGTCTTGACGGTCTTGCAGAATGTGAGCGGTTATAACGACCCCATAACATGCACAACTGGTCCTAACAGCCACTACCCCCCCCCCCCCCCCCCCCCCCACTCACACTCTAAACCTAGGTCACACGAGAGAGTACATTCATAGTACCATCAATGAAAGGTCACCTAGTGTGTAGCTGAGCGGATCTGGGTCCGAGTTCGTTACTTATTCCGGGGGCAAAACAAAGTGACACCCTCTGACGTAGAACAGTCTGAGAAAGTATAAATAAAAGGTAAACCGATGTGTAGAAGGGCCGAGAAACGAGACTAGGACCGAAAGAAGGATCATTTTTACTGTACACGGTTATTCCTAGTGCTTCACTCTTCACCAGAGATCAATTACACCGGAGAGAGAGAGAGAGAGAGAGAGAGAGAGAGAGAGAGAGAGAGTGAGAGAGAGGAGGGGGTGGGTAGGTAGGCAGAAGAGGGAATGACCAAAGGATATAGAGCTACAATAAAACGAAAGACCGAATAAACCACGTTTTCACCTAAAGTATTCCCAAATCTCGTGCCCTCAGACTTTAACAAATATCTCGGTGGCACATAAAAGGGGTGGTTGTGGCTTACAGCTCGGCTGCGATGTGTGCACAATTTGGCCTAGCATATCCAATGTCAACAGGTTGGTAACGCTTGTTATGGGGCAGTAGATCTATTATTCTCCCCCGGCCTTCCCAGCGCATGCATGCAAGCAAGATGTAGACACTTGTCAACTGGTGAGAGATGTCCCCACTTGCCTCCTCGGTGGCCCCATTATAAGGGGGATAAGAAAGACCCACTGGCCCCTACCATGCTTGTCGTAAAAAGCGACTAAATAGGGTTGTTTCATTCGAGGTCGGAGTGCATCTGCCTGGGAGGCGAGGAACCAACAGTCTGCATACAATAAACCTCATATGCAAAACGGACGTGCAAGCAGAACTCAAGTACTGGAACAAGACCAGAGTCAATCTCTATGGACGAACAACCAGAACTTTCCATTGGAGTTTACAGCCGGTGAGCGCAACAACAACAAAAGTGGTAAGAAAGAAGTATATGAGAGGTTTAAAACAATTTACCTCACAATGGGATATGTAATATGTGCTCGTAAAATACTGAAACAGACAGACAATCGGCCTTACACTGCTTGTATGGAGTGACACAAATATGTCGAGAGAAACGCAAAAGATGGCAGGAAATGATCGGCCACAGAAACGTGACTCAATGCACTCGAGGCATGAATACAGCCGTAATCCCAGGGGAAAATGTCTGGAAGGACATGAAAAGAAGTTTCAAGTATTCACATTAGGTTCTACGTGTCGCTTACAATGGTGAATGAGAAAGCGGGGGCGTGATCCTGTGCGACAAAAAAGGGCTGGCACGTGACGAAATAGAGACGAAATACAAACCGCATAGGCAAGTAAACCAGTCAATCGCATCTCGTCTTTAACTCTTTATAATTCAAGCGATTTAACACATACAGTCAATTATGTAAGGGACATTTGAAAAATACTACTATCAACCGGACATGAGCACGGACAGTAGACAAACTACTACTATCTACCGGACATGAGCACGGGCAGTAGACAAAACTACTACTATCTACCGGGCATGAGCACGGACAGTAGACAAAACTACTACTACTACCAGTCATGAGCACGGACAGTAGACAAACTACTATCTACCGGGCATGAGCACGGGCAGAAGACTACTACTATCTACCGGGTATGAGCACGGAAAGTAGACAAACTACTATCTACCTACCGGACATGAGCATGGACAATACACAAACACTACTGTGTACCGGACACAGGCACGGACAATACACAAACACTACTGTGTACCGGACACAAGCATGGACAATACACAAACACTACTGTGTACCGGACACAAGCATAGAAAATACTCAAACACTACTGTGTACAGGACACAAGCATGGACAATACACAACTCTACTGTGTACCGGACACAAGCATAGACAATACACAAACACTACTGTGTACCGGACACAAGCACGGACAATACACAAACAATACTGTGTACCGGACACAAGCACGGACAATACACAAACACTACCGTGTACCGGACACAAGCACGGACAATACACAAACACTACTGTGCACCGGACACGGGCATGGACAATACACAAACACTACTGTGTACCGGACCCAGGCACGGACAATACATAAACACTACTGTGTACCGGACACAAGCACGGACAATACATAAACCCTACTGTGTACCGGACACAAGCACGGACAATACATAAACACTACTGTGTACCGGACACAAGCACGGACAATACATAAACACTACTGTGTACCGGACACAAGCACGGACAATACATAAACACTACTGTGTACCGGACACAAGCACGGACAATACATAAACACTACTGTGTACCGGACACAAGCACGGACAATACATAAACACTACTGTGTACCGGAAACAAGCACGGACAATACACAAACACTACTGTGTACCGGACACAGGCAAGGACATTAGATGAAACTACTACAGTACCACGTACCGGACAGAAGCCAGGAACCAACGCCGTATAAACCGTTCTTGTACAACCAAAGGTCTTGCGTGAACAAGGAGAGAAAGAAAAACATGACATATTTCCACACACTGAAGGAAGCCGCCGTGGAGTGGTAAATGTACCACTTCAAGCTGTGGTTGTGGGTGAAGTGGCTCCTACACGATTAACTTAGGCCGGCATGGGAATCCAGACATGTCAGCTATGTTCCTGAAGCTTTGAGGTGACCTAGTTATTAATTCCATTAGGTGGCATCATTTTAAAACAGATGCCCTGTTGCTCCATTTCCGACCCTTACGCGTAATGTTAGTTACGCATAATGTCTCCTATCTCGGCCTCGAAGGCGACACAGACGGGCTTCAACGTGATTTATTCCCATGTCACGCAATCGTGCTAGTGTCAGAGACTGGTCATTTTCCACCAGCCCCTTCCAGAAAGCGTTGCTAACATCTGCTCTGTTGATGCTTCTTCTACACATGCACAGTATTGCTTGCCAGTTGCTCCGCTGGCTCATTACTCCTCACGCCAGCATAACCAGCTGTGTAGCTCCAGGTGGGGGAGGTTTTCTGTGACCGTTTCTGATTTCACCAGGCAATTTGAGGTTCAGCAGTTGTCACGCCTTCTAAGCGGTTCCCTCTCTACATCAATCTTAACACGATTTAAATCAGTTTTTCTCTCGTCCATCACTTCTATGAAGAAGATGGCGCTGCGCTAGACACACATTCTTGGAAGAGAGAGAGAGCCGATAGACTGGCAGGTGCTGCATTCACTGAAGATGGCCGCCCCATGGATCACGCAGACACTGTCATTGCCCTCAGGGAGATATGACGTTCTGAAGATTTTGGATGCAACGTGTCCACATCACTGCTAAAAATACGCGAATCGGGAGTCAAGATCGACACAGCCAAGCATGAAAAGCACACCGGACGCACATGAAGTTTTGTTACCCAACATAGAACTGGCACTATTAACCATGCGAAGTTGATAAATATGCTGAGAAGGGAATATGAGCACATATGGATGTGTCCGGAGTGCTGTGAAGATAATCTAACTCATAACTCTGGAAAGAAACGAACAGAGAATCATCAAACAGGCACCCAAATGGGAAACAAAGGGACTGAGGAAACATGGATGTAGAAGAAGAACCATAAAGCGAATGTATCTGGCAGAAGGTAAAGATGACCGTGTGCCCTGAATTTATTAGATGCCCCGCTTTTGCTGATGATGGCTTTTTACGACAAGTCCAGTAACCTGATCGGCTCTGTGGCTAAGCCGATGCGAACGCCGAAAGCCGACCGTCCAGAAAGCAATGGCAAACTACTGGACATAAATTTGCCTCAAAAAACCCCCACACAACAGCCAGGGGCTGTTGTGGTTGGTTCTGCAATGTTCTGTAAAGGATACGCAACTAACCTAACCAGTAACCTGATTCGTTGTTACTGAGATGTTGTTGGTATTTTCATTGTTTTTACCAACTATAGTGAAATATGCTCAGCAATCCGTTTATCCAGTCGTCGATCCGTTCTGCCCACATATGCAGTATTACGTGTGCATTTAAACTGGTAAATACAATTAGATTTGGCGTACGTCGACACTGGTTCTTTCACTTGTGGCGTAGGAATTACGGTGGTTTGAAATCTGATAACAAGCATGTCTGCGTAAAAATAAAACAAAAAAATTGGCTGACCGCTGTCGAAGAATTACGCCACTTGACTGCATGTCACCAAGAAGGAATATAATATCCCTGGCTCAGTGTTGCCACTTTTCTGTTACAAAAAAAAAAAAAACACACACACCCAAAACGGAGTAAAAAAAATATCTACAAACATCTACATTTGCGTGGAAAACATCTAGAAAAAACATCCGAATGGAAAGAGTCACAAATTACATAGCAATTGATATGACTTGCTCTATAGAATCATGTCCTTATCTTTACTGAAGTCTACCTTACAAGATCCACAGGATAAACTTAGCTTGGATGATGAAGTTGAAGCTTCAGATCCAAAATGACTCTGGTATGCTTTAGCTGTTCCAATTTCTTTTAATACCCAATCAGGCAGCTGATAAATGGAACAGCCTTTTCCTACTCTTATCAGACCGAATTTTATTGTCAAGATAGCATTTAAGAGGTCAAATTTCATCCCGTTTCTTAGGTTAGATTTGATAAATTCACTTCAAATTAAAAACATCTACCATCTAAATGTCAAAAACGCCATCTAAATGCAAGGGAAAACATCTAAATCTGGATGTAAAACATCCAAAGTGGCAACACTGCCCTGGCTGCTGTTTCCCTCTCCCAATTTCCCGTCCACACCTGCCATTTTTTTCGATCGGCACCAGCATGTAGAGCCGCACCGCTGACAGACGACAACTTCAGCCTACTTGAGTCGGTCCAATTGAAACCGCGCCACCGGAAGTTGAAAGGCATTTTGAAAAACAATTTGTGTCAATCAAGGGTTAAGATTAAGGGCCGCGATAAGGTCAGATTTAATGTGGAAAGGTCGGGAAAAACGAAAAGTGCATAGTAAAAATAATAAAAACATATGGGTTTAGTATGGTTGCCGTCGAAGTCGTGACGGGATGGGTTTGATGGAAAGGAATTTGAGGTATTGGGGGGGGGGGGTGTGTGTGTGTGTGTGGGGCAAATAAAAAAGTTTCGGCGGAGTGGATTAGGGCTAAGGCGTTCACCTCAATTGTGATAAGACCCAGTAGCAATACAAATGATTGCTACGACAATAAGTGACCAATACAAACCTGAACCTGAAGCTTAGGGATATAAACTCCCGCACCTTCAAACCCTAAAAAATCTTAGTGGATCTTTCTGGTCCCCTATGAAGATGTATACAAGCGATGCGTTGTAATTGTTCATGCTTTACAGATTATCTCTCTCTCTCTCTCACACACACACAAACACCATTCAGTGTAAAAATAGTAATCAAGTGCCTTGCCAGCTGGCGTAGGCATTCATGCATCTCCACAGCATCTCGGTCTTTGGTGTTCTGAATCAACTTCACTGATGATATTCCTCCATACCACTGTTTTAAGCCATCCACCACCATTTCTATTGGTCTGCCTCTGCATCTTCTACCGGTGATTTTTGTCCAGTGCCCCTGCCCTCATTACATGACCAAGAACTTTGCCTTCTTCTCATTGGTGTATATAATGTTCTGTTTCTGTTTCAACAGAGGATCAACATCATGGCACAAGGGTGATAACCCATACTTCTGACTCAAGCCTCAGTTTGAAGAATCTCAGCGCATTGCACGAACTCCGTAGCGCGGGCTAGGATCAAGAAATACTTTACGTAGATTTTTAACTCGAAATTTTGCTCGCTCAGAGCCGTAAGGTTACTTTTTTCAATTTCCAACTGCCAACATATTTTTGTTACGTGCGCAACAATACACACGGGCGTCCGATCTTGCTACCCAGAGACCAGGGAAAATGAAGTCCGCCTAAAAAAATCCAGCTTTCACTGGGGCCTGAATTCGGGACCTCCAGCACTCGAGGCGGACACCATGCCTCGAGACCACTCATAATTATGTTTATTATTATTATTGCGAACTATAATAAGGCTAAGGGACCTCGAGGTCCACCCGTAGAAAAGCAATATGGTGACTGAGGTTTTGGCATTTTCTTATTTGCCGACCACAAACATGAGAAATCCACAGCTCACGGGACAATCAAATTTTTCAGGAGTTGGTTGATTAAGCGTATAGTTTTGGTTAAGGCGCGAAACCCTTGGCTTCAGAAGGACTGTGCTAAAGCACAGGGAAAAGGGGGAAACCCGCCCTTATCACCCTCTAAAATATTGGACTGTCCTGTGACGTCATTTGTGGTGGGCTAAAAAGAAAGCACGGAGGTTTCTCGTCTTCTTTCATTTCTATTTGTTGGTCTGTCTGAACCTTATCTCTCCATCGTCTTCTTGGTCTTCCTCGTGGTTTAAGACCATTCAGTTCACTTGTGTATACAGTTCTTACCTCTGTGTCATCTGCCATTCTCTAAACATGCCCCAGCCATTTCAGTCTACTAAATCTCATGATGCCAGTGATCAATGGTGATTTACAGAAATTATTAATTTCGTTGGTGCTTCACACTCTCCATTTCCGGCTGTTTGCATCTCTGATGGGTCTAAAGATTCGTGGGAAGACTGGTGTCGAAAATGTGTAATAAGGCTTCATGTCTTTTAGCTGCTCTAAGTTTCAGAGTCACATAAAACAGGTAGTCGTATGAACGTTTTATACAACTTGATCCTGGTGTTGTGAGATTGCGAGGAGTGGCTAGCCAAACGGTTAGAACGCTGGGCTCTTAAGCGGGGGATCCGGGTTCGAATGATCGGTAAGGCTAGGGAATTGGTTTTTTTTTTTTTTTTTGTCGTAGGCAAACACAAAAATCCTCACCTGAACAGCCGTGGCAGCACTAGCCCTGCCGCCTTAAATCCTCACCTGAACAGCCGTGGCAGCACTAGCCCTGCCGCCTTAAATCCTCACCTGAACAGCCGTGGCAGCACTAGCCATGTGGCCTTAAATCCTCACCTGAACAGCCGTGGCAGCACTAGCCCTGCCGCCTTAAATCCTCACCTGAACAGCCGTGGCAGCACTAGCCCTGTGGCCTTAAATCCTCACCTGAACAGCCGTGGCAGCACTAGCCATGTGGCCTTAAATCCTCACCTGAACAGCCGTGGCAGCACTAGCCCTGCCGCCTTAAATCCTCAACTGAACAGCCGTGGCAGCACTAGCCATGTGGCCTTAAATCCTCACCTGAACAGCCGTGGCAGCACTAGCCCTGCCGCCTTAAATCCTCACCTGAACAGCCGTGGCAGCACTAGCCCTGCCGCCTTAAATCCTCACCTGAACAGCCGTGGCAGCACTAGCCCTGCCGCCTTAAATCCTCACCTGAACAGCCGTGGCAGCACTAGCCATGTGGCCTTAAATCCTCACCTGAACAGCCGTGGCAGCACTAGCCCTGCCGCCTTAAATCCTCACCTGAACAGCCGTGGCAGCACTAGCCCTGCCGCCTTAAATCCTCACCTGAACAGCCGTGGCAGCACTAGCCATGTGGCCTTAAATCCTCACCTGAACAGTCGTGGCAGCACTAGCCCTGCCGCCTTAAATCCTCACCTGAACAGCCGTGGCAGCACTAGCCATGTGGCCTTAAATCCTCACCTGAACAGTCGTGGCAGCACTAGCCCTGCCGCCTTAAATCCTCAGACTCAAAGACACCCCCCCCCCCACAAAAGTGGTATGATAAGGGCAGTTGTTGGTAGTATTATTGGCAGTTGTGAGATTTAGACTTTGACTTTAACAGATGCTGAATGGCTCAGTTTGCTTAAATGACAGCATTGAAACATTATGTAGACGTCTAGGTCAGCGTAATAGCAAACGAAAGACTTTTACTACAGAAGGTGATACTTATCTGGGTCCAGGTGAAGCTCCGAAAGTTCGTAACTAGACAGATGTGAGTTGAAGGGGTGGGAGACAGACAGCCAGCGAAGGAAACGACCAGGACAGAGAAAGTGGGTTGGCAAGTTAGCATGAGCGAGAAAGGGCGGAAGCCAGCGCGTGCGCGCACGAGAGAGAGAGAGAGAGAGAGAGAGAGAGAGAGAGAGAGAGAGAGAGAGAGAGAGAGAGAAAGAGAGAAGAAGGTGAGGAGGGAGAAAGCGAAAGAAAGTAAGGCAGAGAGAGAGAGAGAAAAAGAGAGAGAGAGAGAGAGAGAGAGAGAGAGAGAGGCGGGCATAGTGAAAGACAGATAGTGAAAGACAGAGAGTAGCAGAGAGTGAAGTGAAAGACAGAGAGTAGCAGAGAGTGATAGGAAAACCAACATACTCAACCGTTACACATTGTATGAGCACACAGCTCACTGACACCTTGCGTGCAGACAGCACAGACATTCTCCAGCATCCAACCCGGTATCTGCCTAGGCGAGCAGGTAAACATCCGGACATACACTTCCCTGGCACAGTGCCTTTACGTCAAACCCGTCCCGAAATACAAATCTGCTCAAAGGCACCTGGAGTTCTGTTCTCGGAAATAGTAGACCGGAGAAACGCTGGCGGGACAATCCTGAGGCTACCAATATAAGCAGCATATTTATACTCGCTTGTCTGCACATTCAAAAACATAAACACTGAATGCGAAAACTGTACCAGACAAACAAACAAAACCGGACCTTCATAAAAGCTTATAAACAAAAAAACATTATGTGCCGTCGCGACAAGGAATGCTGGCTACAGGGCGTGTGCTGCTGTCTTTGGGGATATTAGGTGGCGAAACCTCACTGTTTTCTACGGTGTGACTCTTACCACCTAGTAGTTTCATGTATATTCTTACATCACTGATCTTTAACAGGGAGCCGCTGTGATCTAGCGACTAGACACTCGTCTACTGATCACAAGGTTGGGGGGGGGGGGCGGTCTTTTTTCAAAAAGGACCTTGGTTCCCAGGTCGACCCAGCCTTGAGTGGGTAACAGGTACCAGTCCTGGGAAGTAAAGGCGGCGGGCGTGATGCTGACCACATCAACCACCAAGTACCGTTTGGTCTATACAACATCGGTCTAGACATACATACCCAATACACACGAAGGCATGGAAAAGGGATCTTTACTGCTCCCATGATCTGTTTCATAGTATCATTCCTCAGTTCCCATAATCTGTTTCATAGTATCATTTCTCAGTTCCCATAATCTGTTTCATAGTATCATTTCTCAGTTCCCATAATCTGTTTCCTAGTATCATTTCTCAGTTCCCATAATCTGTTTCATAGTATCATTCCTCAGTTCCCATAATATGTTTCCTAGTATCATTTCTCAGTTTCCATAATCTGTTTCATAGTATCATTTCTCAGTTCCCATAATCTGTTTCATAGTATCATTTCTCAGTTCCCATAATCTGTTTCATAGTATCATTTCTCAGTTCCCATAATCTGTTTCATAGTATCATTTCTCAGTTCCCATAATCTGTTTCATAGTATCATTTCTCAGTTCCCATAATCTGTTTCATATATCATTTCTCAGTTCCCATAATCTGTTTCATAGTATCATTTCTCAGTTCCCATAATCTGTTTCATAGTATCATTTCTCAGTTCCCATAATCTGTTTCATAGTATCATTTCTCAGTTCCCATAATCTGTTTCATAGTATCATTTCTCAGTTCCCATAATCTGTTTCATAGTATCATTTCTCAGTTCCCATAATCTGTTTCCTAGTATCATTTCTCAGTTCCCATGATCTGTTTCATAGCATCATTTCTCCGTTCCCATAATCTGTTTCATAGCATCATTTCTCAGTTCCCATAATCTGTTTCATAGTATCATTTCTCAGTTCCCATAATCTGTTTCATAGTATCATTTCTCAGTGCCCATAATCTGTTTCATAGCATCATTTCTCCGTTCCTATAATCTGTTTCAAAGCATCATTTCTCAGTTCCCATAATCTGTTTTATAGTATCATCCCTCACTTGTAACAGTTGGTCAAGTTGGCAGCTTTTTTCGTGTTAATCGTTTATGTGAGCCTTTGATAATGTCCACATTTGGCACTGATAGCTAACTTATACTAAATTCATTCAGAAGCCAACAACTGTCATGACTGCCTACTTTTACAACTTGTATGGTGTAGACGTGAGCTTGAAGATCTAGGGCCGCACGGCTAGTGTGGTGTAGACATGAGCTTGAAGATTTAAGGCCGCATGGCTTGTGTGGTGTAGACATGAGCTTGAAGATCTAGGGCCGCACGGCTAGTGTGGTGTAGACATGAGCTTGAAGATTTAAGGCCGCATGGCTTGTGTGGTGTAGACATGAGCTTGAAGATCTAGGGCCGCACGGCTAGCTGTGGTGTGTAGACATGAGCTTGAAGATTTAAGGCCGCATGGCTTGTGTGGTGTAGACATGAGCTTGAAGATCTAGGGCCGCACGGCTAGTGTGGTGTAGACATGAGCTTGAAGATTTAAGGCTGCATGGCTTGTGTGGTGTAGACATGAGCTTGAAGATTTAAGGCCGCACGGCTAGTGTGGTGTAGACGTGAGCTTGAAGATTTAAGGCCGCGCGGCTTGTGTGGTGTAGACATGAGCTTGAAGATCTAGGGCCGCACGGCTAGTGTGGTCGCCATGGCTGTGCAGGTTAGGTTTATATTTCTGCCCCAGACAGAAAAGAAAAATCTACAATCTTAGTGAGGCTTCGAACTCCAGGGTTGAGAAGCAGGGGACCCAATAGTGCGGTCAACTCTCTATAATGCAGTCACAATTACCAATTTAGGCGCTTTACTAACAAGCAAACAAATACGCTGTCAGGCCAACAGGAACGCCCAGTGGGATATAGACCGACGACCAGGGCTGCCAATGGGATTTTTTGTGTGAAAAACCCAGCTTCGCTAAACAAAAACCCAAGCAATACATAGACAAAGAACAACAACAACAAAACCCAGATTGTTAAAATGTATAAAATGTATAGTTACGAAACGAAACATTTACCACTTTTATATAAGGATTTTTTTTTTAAAATCCAGATTTCCCCCAACGCGTCAAATAAAAACCCAGATCTGCGGGGGGGGGGGGGGATGACCCAGCATTGGCAGCCCTGCTGATGATGGTAAAAATATTCTTCCACACAAAATACGGAGTAAGGAATCAAGAGAAACGAAGAATACCTGACCGATGATTCATATCCCAGGTCACCCTTCATTTAGCAGACAAGGGAACAAATAGTGTGGTCATCTTTCTATAATACAGTAACATTAACCACTTTAATTTTTTTTATGACGTGACAGCAAGAGGACTCCCAAAGTGAAACAGACTGATGCCATTAAAGGCATTCTATCACGCAAAAGACGGAGCACGGAATCAAGAAAAATTTGAGAGAAACAAAGATCAACTGATAAGTTAAGTCAGTGGCACTCATTCTTCCTAATGCCGCGACCTTTTAATTTAGTTTCCTCATATCGTAGCGAACCCCCACCCCCCCCCCCCCCAAACAATCATTTTCCTTCACAACTACAATGAATATGCGTTTTCCGAAGGTCTTAGGCGACCCCTGTGAAAAAGTCGTTCGACCCAAAAAGGGGTCGCGACCAGCAAGTTGAGAACCACTGTATGGTCCATGGTAACACGGAGCGCAAGAGAGGCGGCGGAAGTCTACTCGACAGAGAGGCAGGGAATGAAGTCTGCCCACTTCTGCTGGTGATGCTAAGATGGCGCCAAAGATCAATCTATCCGTCCCTTCCCCCTTCCTTCCGGGCCACACTAAATAGGACCTTGGCCTGAGCAATGCGGGTACCATTCAAGTGTTTCTCCACACTCACACATTGAGGGAGAAGACAAAAGTATAACAGACATACGGTGTACAAATAGAGACAGAGACGGGAGGGGGGGGGGGGGTGCAAAAAGAAAGAGTATGACATATGGTATACAGAGAGAGAGAGAGGCAGAAGTATGACTTTGGTGTACTGCGTGGGGCCAGGAGGTCGAATATAACATATGGTGTACAGAACGAGAGAGGCAGCAGTATGACTTTGGTGTACAGAGAGGGGTCAGTAGGTCGAGTATGACATATGGTGTACAGAGAGAAGCAGGAGTATGACATATGGTGTACAGAGAGAAGCAGGAGTATGACATGGTGGAGAGAGAGAGAGAGAGAGAGAGGAGTGTGACTTGTGGAGAGAGAGAGAGAGAGAGAGAGAGAGAGAGAGAGAGAGAAAGCGAGAGTAAGAAAGAAGCAGGAGTATGACGTATAGTGTACAGAGAAAATGGGCAAGGAGTGTGACACAGAGAGACTTATTTAACGTGGTTATGGTTAGCATTGCGTTAGTGGGTTTCCTTCATCCTAACTCTAACCCATAACACAACTAGAATATTTTGGACTTTCGCGGAAAACTCCGGGGTATCCTTTAGGTGAATTAAAATTCAAGTACCCAGTAGAAAGCTGGGGCAAGAAGGGGAGAGTTGGGAGATAAAGACAGAAGACACATTGAGAAAAAGAAGGCGGGAGGATCGGCGAAGATACAGAAATAGAAAAGTTGGGGGGGGGGGGGGTAGCAGCCCGAGTGGAAAGGGGGGGGGGGGGGGGCAAAATGTGCCCTAAAGAATGTGTCTATCAAGTTGTGCAACAGGGCAGCAACAATACCCTAATCCGACACTGCAACCGCGGTCACGGTTCAGCATTACCATGAACACGCACTGTAAACACTCCACAGAGACGGCCACTCCAACCAGCCAGCGAGGATGGATACATTCCACGCCGCACTAATCCTATTCACTCGGGTGTACCTTTTGAGGCGGCCAGCCCCCCTGATTAGACCACGTCTGTGATAGATAGCAATGTGAGAATATAGAACTATTCTTACGGCGATCAACAGAGGCACTCCCGTCTTATGTCAACAAAGGGCTGACTGTTGAATTGGGGGGGGGGGGGGGTGGTTGGTGTGAGTGTGTGGGGTGGGGGGGGGGGGGGGGGGGGGGGGAGAGAGAAGTGTATGGTTTAATAAAATAGCGTTGTATTCTTGCATAAGGGTAATCCTTAGACTCCGTTTTTCTTCTTCTACTTCCTCGCGACTTCCTAGATATATGTTACCTACAAGGGTTCCTTGCCAAAACAAATGTGATCAACGTTCCCTTCCAAGTCGCAGCTCATCTGCCTGTGATGCGAGGAACCGACAGTTTGCACACACACATAAGACAGGCAATATTCAAACCTGAAACAAGATCAATACCCAGTCATCAACGAACAACCTGAACTTTTCGCCGCAGTTCACAGTCTGCGAATGTGTGTGTGTTTTTTTAACACGCACAAAAATATATAAGCTAAGATATGCAGTGTTTGTTTGTTGACATTAAAGACACTCTACGCCTTCACCGCATGACATTAGCCAGTGGCCGTCAACGTGCAATGGATAGCAAATTATTCCTCTTGACGACGTTTAACAGGCAGAAATGGTTTATTGGTTTATGATGATGATGATTCATTGAAAAAGAACACAGCTGCAGTACCGTTCCATGTGTTGAGACGGTATTGCCCCCCCCCCCCCAACACATATATATATATATACATACATACATACATACATACATACATACATACATACATACATACATACATACATACATACATACATACATACATACATACATACATACATAAACAATAATATATCATAAAGCATTGTTTTTTTTAAAGTAAAGTTGAACTAAATCTACTACAGTAAGATATAAAATAATGTCTTTTTGTGCTTACCTCCACTTTTTTTTTTTTTGAAAAGTCACCATCCTCTTAAAAACATAAGTCTATGATCTAATAAACTAATTTATATGTAACAAACCTGCTCTATACTTCACAGAGATAAGGCATCCATCCTGCCCTGTTGCACCTTTGTTCTGATGGAATTTTGTGAATGCTTCAGCTGACAAAATAAAACACCCAGCTCCAAGGCTATTGAAAATGTCTGCGGTGCTCCCTACCATCATGTCTTTATTTTATTTTTTAAAAAAAAGTTTTTAAAATATTAATAGTTTTGAGAGAGAGAGAGAGAGAGAGAGAGAGAGGGAGAGAGAGAGAGAGAGAGAGAGAGAGAGAGAGAGAGAGAGAGAGAGAGAGAGATCTAAAGCTCAGTGAGTTGAGCTGAGCCAAGAACTGACATCACAGCACTAGGAGCATTCCCATGCGTGCTCCGTCTTCATCCTCAACAGCCAGGGCAGAGTTTCATGTCTAATGGTAAAGGTCGTAATCTGGTCCCTCTTGCCTTTTCCCCTGAGTGTAGTGAGCCAACCACACCCCCTGGTTACACCCAGGTGCCTCATTCTCTCCAGGCCATAATAATGTTGTTTCGCTTCTGACTCTGTTACTTGTTCCCAAAGGGCCCCGACCACATCGGCCTTGTCATGTATCAATTCACCACTCTAGTGTGCAGATCCAACGATTCTGTCTACCTGTTTTTTTCCCATCTCGCCAGCACTGCCTGCAGAAAACATCCAAAATATGCTCACTACCCGTGACCTTCTGATTGAAGCTTGCCACTCTGCTTGAAGCATCCATGTCTTCACCTTTCTCAGCATGCTTTCAGAGTCTGTTACAATTATGACATGTGCATGCATCTTGTTCTCTAGCCACGGGAAAGCTGCAGTAGCCGCCTCTACCTCCATTCTTATGCCAGGCGTGGTGGTATCATATGCTAGGCTGTCCTGCACTCAAGGTCAGTAGTTGATAAGCCAGCTACATGCTTTGCAATCTATCTTTCGGAAAAGAAACTATGGCTCTACAGTAAAAGATACCCTTTTTCCACGCCTTTAAGCGTACTGGGTATATCGAGCTAGACCTATATTTCATAGACCAATTGGCACTCTACGGGTGATGTGGTCAACATCACGCCGGCCTTCTTTACTTCACAGGAATATACCTGGCGCCCATTTAAGGCCGGGTCGACCTAGCAGCCAAGGTCATTTTGAAGACAGAAAAAATCCGGCTTCGTCAGGGCCTGAACCCACGACCTTCGGATCTGCAGGTGAGCGTCTATCAGCTACACCAACCCCCTACGTCTCCCCCCCCCCCCCCAAAGCATCCCCGCAGACAGGTACCAAAGATCACTTGGGAGAAATTACTTCACGAAGACACGTGTTTTCCCACATCAGACGGAGGCAATCTACATTCTTCGGTCATATCATGTAAAGGAGAAAACGAGAAAACCGTGACGGCGTGAATGCCAAAAGAAGAAAGGGGAAGACAGAGAGAAGATGCCAGACAGTCTGATGTCATGACATAGAAGAACATATGTGTGTCAGAACTGACTGAAAGCACACGAGAAATACGCCGTTGACAGATACGATAACGAACGCCACACGCCATGGACTGTGAAGAGATACCTTCTTCTTCACGTTCACCCACTGTAAGCTCCAGCGCTAAGTTATGGCTGTCCTTCGGCTTCCAGATGTTGAGTCTCCGTCCAGAATGTGAGCGCTGCGTGCACATCCGTTTTACAGATCTGGCCTATTTGTATTCCGACGGCTGGTTACTCGCATCTCGGGCTGATGCACTTCGACCTCGAAGGAAGCCACCCCTCCCCATTCCGTTAATTAGTCGACTATTGGTATATGCACAAGAAGATATAGTAAATTGCTGTGCCGTCTCCACAATGAAGGTTGGCTACAGTGTACCTCTGTTGTCTTTGAGAATATTCTGGTGAGGCCCCAATCTCTTCCACAGTACGACTCTCATGCCACTGTCAGAAAACGACGAGAAAAGTTTTGTTTTCGTCCGCCACGGGGAACGAACACCAGTACTCGAGAATTATGAAACATAAACGCAGACCATGGCAATCAGATGTCTGAGAAGGACGGCAGGGGTGACTAAAAGAGATACAAATCAGGAATGAGGGCAAAAGACAAAAAGTCGGCAGGTAAACAAATCTAATACACATTCAAAAACAGCAAGTTAAATAAATGGTCTGCCCACTTAGAGTGAATGCTCTGTGACGCCATACCATATAAGGCAATACACCAAAAGAGGAGATGGACGAAAAAGGTGAGGCAGACCAAGAACAAGATGGAAAGATTACATCGAGAGAAACTCTACAACAGCACGATGTGTCTCACGGTGAAGGCGGCCAAAGGCGCAAGAAGCAGATCCTCATATCTCCCTCGTCACCCGAAACGGAAGTGAAGAAGCAGAAGCTAACCGCATTCGCTAACCTCTAACCCACAATATAAATAAGGTAATATAGCCCCTATTACTTCTCACCCCCGTACCCACTTCTCGCCACTATGCAGGCTGAATCTACTGTTATTAACATCTGTTGTGTTGCGACCTATCTGTCGCCCAATGCTACATCTATAAAGTAAGTTTACTAATGGAATATAATTTCTATTTTATTTGTAAGTCTGTGTGCCTGCTCTCTCTCTCTCTTCTCTTATAGTCTCTCTATCTCTCCCTCTTTGTGTGTGTGCGTGCCATCAGTGTGTGTGTGCCATCTCTCTCTCTCTCTCTCTTTGTGTGTATGCGTGCCATCAGTGTGTGTGTGTGTCCTCTCTCTCTCTCTATCTCTATCTCTTTGTGTGTGTGCGTGCCATCAGTGTGTGTGTGCCATCTCTCTCTGACTTCTCTCTCTCTCTCTCTTTGTGTGTATGCGTGCCATCAGTGTGTGTGTGTGTCCTCTCTCTCTCTTTGTGTGTGTGCGTGCCATCAGTGTGTGTGTGTGTGTGTGCCATCTCTCTCTGACTTCTCTCTCTCTTTGTGTGTGTGTGCGTGCCATCAGTTTGTGTGTGTCCTCTCTCTCTCTATCTCTCTCTCTCTGTGTGTGCGTGCCATCAGTGTGTGTGTGTGCCATCTCCCTGTGACTTCTCTCTCTCTCTCTCTCTCTGTGTGTGCGTGCCATCATTGTGTGTGTGTGCCATCTCTCTGTGACTTCTCTCTCTCTCTCTCTCTCTCTTTGTGTGTGTGCGTGCCATCAGTGTGTGTGTGTGTCCTCTCTCTCTCTTTCTCTTCTCTAAGTTTACTACTGGCAGCTCAATCTACTCTCACGAGGCTGAGTTTACCCCCAGCAATCCAGAGTTACAGCTATGAAGGTAAGTTTATTCAAGCTGAAAGACTTACTTACGGCCGTATGTTTCCTGATGGTAGTCTTATGCTACGGCTTCGAAAGAAGGTAAATTGGGAGGCGGCGCGACTTTTCATAGCAGACAATTTCCCTTACAGCGACTTTTCATATCAGGTAATTCCCCTTACAGCGACTTTTCATAGCAGGTAATTTCCCTTATGGCGACTTTTCATATCACGCAATTCCCCTTAAAGCGACTTTTCATAGCAGGCAATTTCCCGAAAAATCTAAACACGATCATATTTTTTATCAGTCGACCTTAGAGATAAACACGTAGGGTCAACAACAACAAAAAAAGAATCCCCCACTCCCACCTACTCTCAGCGACATACCCAACCTCCAACGGACTGCTCAAATTCTATACACAGCACACAAACGATTCTTAACGATCATCAAGATTTCTTTTTTCGGAACCGGTAATGTTACATTTTGCTGTTCGTAACATGTTTAAAAGGGCGATAAAGGACAATGTGAAAACCACGGAGTCATCTATCTTTCCTCGGCGATCCTGGTTAAAGTTACACTAGAATTCTGGAGCAGGGACTGAAAAATCTCGCAGAACCACAGCTGGAACAGGCAAAATGCGGCTTCAGAGCAGATCAAAGTGCTCAAGATAATATCTTCACACAGATGAGCCAAAAAAGCCCTCGAATATAAATAAGAGTGAGATGCGCCTATGTGTTGTTTTTAATCTAGAAAAGGCATTTGATAAGAATTCCCTGAGCAAGCTCTGGTTCTGCTTGGCAGGAAAGAACATTCCAGTACCCCTGATCAATGCAATACAGAGCTTCCATAGAAGGTGCAGAAGCTATGCGAGAACAGCAGGCCAAAAATCAGAAGAATTTAAGACCACTAGTGGTGTTAGACAATGTGATATTCTCTCACCTTACCTCGTCATTCTTATAATGGATGATGTCATCAAGACCTGTAAGGATCAGACAAAGTACTCAGTAGGGTACTGGAATATGAGACCAACCTGTATACCAGAGCTAGTATTTGCAGATGACGTGGCCCTGATATATAAATCAAAGGCGCTTCCACAATCTAACTTACATGTCTGGAAGGAAGAGCTTGAGATGGATAACCACCAGTGTCGCTAAAATCGTGGTGATCTCAAGAGAGGAGAAGAAACACCAGATCACGATGGGACAGTATGCATTGGAGCAGAGTTGTAACAGACCGAAATGAAGGCATTAAGGCGGAATTAGCTACTCGAAAAGCAGCTGCAGTGAGAGTTCTCCAGGCCATAAACCGAGACAACAAGTCTGGCGATCTCTGTGGCAAACCTCAACCACCCAGGGCAGAAGAGAAGCGACTAAGTCAGAAGTAAGCTGTTTGTAACGCACAATGACTTTGTCCTTTCATCTTAAAGGATTATGACAGCTATTCTGTTTGTCAGAATCAGCTGTCATTTCGCACAAATTACACGAAATTTTACACTTCAAATATGAAGTGTGCACAATTGCATGTTTCTTGGGTGGGGGCATTACTTTCTTAATTCCCCGTATATATCCACAAGTAATCAAAGTTCTAACGACTACGGATTATGATTAGAGTCACATGTAATCAGACTTCTAATGGCTACTGATTATGTGTAGATTACCATGTAATTAACTTCAAACGGTTACCGATTAGACTTACATTTAGCTAAGCCTCCAAGTGCCGCTGGCTGGCGTTTTCTAAATATCGCCAGGCTATTAAAGGATGTTTGCTGAGAACTAGACTTAGCGCTTGATGGTGAATCAAGCGACAGCAACTTTATCACTTCTGTTTCTGTTGTCGTTAGTGTGACAAAGTGGAGTTGCATGTAGTATCCTGTCTTTTGCTAAGTTCTTAGCTTGTGTTGTCATATGCGTTTCTGTGGTGTCTCCTTTACTCCCTTTACAAATCTCTTTCTTTGTCGGCCTCTTGGCTTGCAAATCTCACGTAATAGGCTCTAGCTGGGGGCTGATTTTGTTCCACTCTCATTAGATGACCAAACCTTTCGATTCTTTGATGTTCTATGAAATCATTTACCAGTACACCCCGTGTGGGTTCCGGGTCCCATTGTGGGGAAAACAAGAATAGACCCACTACCTCCCCAAAAGCATGTCGTAAGAGTCGACTAATTGGGGAGCTTCCTTTGAAGTCGAAGTGCATCTGCCGGAGAGGCAAGGAACCAACAGTCTGTATTCGAGAGAATGAGATCTGTAAAACTGATTCACACGCAACACTCAGGTTCTGGAGCAGGACTGCAGTTCAGTAGTGGACGAGCAACCAGAACCTTTCGCCAGTTTACAGCTGGTGAACGCGAAGAAGAAGACTGACCAGTACTGTGTCTACCATCTTTCTTAGTTCTTCGTTGGGGACTCAGTCTCTTGTTGTGTTTCCCTTTTTTTTTACCGCCGCATATCTTTATACATTGGGAGTCGCTATGGCGGAGCCGCTAGACGCTCGCTGCGGACGGGAAGGTCGTGGGTTCGCTTCCTGGCGGTGCCGGACTTTTTTTTTTCTCCAAAAATGACATTGGCCCCCCAGAATTTCTGGCTGTTGTGGTTTTTCTTGGCACATTTTACCTTCAGTAGTTTGCACTACTTTCTGAGCGTTCAGATCTTGGTACCACTGTCGAAATTAACACAAGGCGTTCCGCTGCCAAATCGCCTGCAGCTAGGATCGAACCCGGCACCCCGGCAACATAAAATGTGTTCGCAACGCCATAGACGCCGACCTGGACTGTAAAGCAGAATACAAATTTAAACAAGCACATGTCCCTTCACACGCCAGTATTTCACCGGTATATGAAGCTTTACACTTATCTTTATAGGCAATTGGTTCCTCAATGGGTGAAGTGCTCAACATCATGCCAGTCGCCTTTACTTCCAGGAGGATTTTCCTGGTACCCATTTTAAGGCTGGACGACCTCACGGCCAAAACCATGTTTGAAAAAAAAAAAAAAAAAAAATCCGGTTCCGCGTGGATTTGATCCTACGACAGTCGGATCCGCAAGCGAGCGTCTAGTCCAGTGTCTCTCAACCTCCCTAATGCCGCGACCCTGCGGTGGCACCCTCACACATACAATAATTTTCGTTGCTATTTCATAACTTCGGCGAATAGTTGTTTTCTAATGGTCTTACGTGACCCATATAGAAGGGTCGTTCGACACACACACAAAAAGGGGTCGTGACCAAAAGGTTGAGAACCTCTACATTACAGCGACTCCCATTCTCTAACTGCTTCGCACTAAAACTCCCAACTTCCCCTTTCCAGCATTCTTCCTGTTTGTACACATTACAAGTAAAGATAATAGTCGGCTGGGCTATCCTCCGAATGATGGTCTCAAATTATCGAGGCCGAAAATACACCCTAACAGGGCTTCAGTCACATATAAATTGCGTACTTCCGGCGACTACCGCCACCGCCGAGAGTATCTCCTACGCCGCTACCAAATAAAATGAAGGAAGCTGCAGGAAATGCGGTAGCTGCTGCTCGTGAGTCCCAGCCGAATCTAGTTTAGCCCCGTTCCACGCCGCGCGAAGAAGAAGAAAAAAAAGAAGAAGAATGCATGAATGTTAGATGAAAGCTTCTCAGGTCCGTGCTATTCTTCTTCTTTGAGTTCACCGGCTGTAGACCGGCGGAAATGTCCGGTTGTTCGTCTACCTTTGGATTTTAGTCAGCTCCTTATTTTCTAGCCACCACAAACATTGGGAAATATACAGGTCACGGGACAGTCCAATATTTTAGTCGATAAGACCGGATTTTCTTCGTTTAAGTCTTGTTCCAGAACCTGAGTTTGGGTGCATATCCGTTTTACAGATCTGACTTATTTAAATGCAGACTGTTGGTAAATTTAGTCTACCAGCCCTGTCCTAGGTCGACTACGCCTGAGCCCAGTGACTCTCAACCTTCTCAATGCCATGACCCTTCAATGCTCCCTCATGTTGTGGTGTCGGCTCTGTGGCTAAGTCGATGCGAACGCTTCGTAATGCCGGGGTACCGGGTTCGATCCCAGCTGTGGGCCATACGCCTTGTGTTGGTTTCGACAGTGGTATCAGGGGGCCGACCGTCCAGCAGCAATGACAAACTACTAGACGTAAATTTGCCTAGAGAAACCACACAACAGCTAGGGGCTGCTGGGGTTGGTTCTGCAACAGCCTGCAAAGCCATGTTGTGGCGAGCTCCCAAACAATTATTTTTATTCCTAACTCCAATGAATGTTTTCCGATGATCTTAGGCGACCCCCGTGAAAAAGGGTCGCGACCCGCTGCCTTAACCGGTCACTGCAAACTTCAAGGCCACGTATGTTGCAAGTTCACACAACGCAACTTGTCCCAAATGTAAACAGGTCTGCGGGGACTACGGATCGTGGTTTTTATGGGAATCTGAGTGGCGCAAACTGCACACATCCCGATTCTGGACACTCAATAACATCAGTGTGAAGACTCAACGGTCGGCCTCATTGCTGTTAGGATTATATCAAGTTCATATTGGAGAACTGTGGTGACGCAGGTGAAAGACCTTGTCTACTAGCCTGAAGATCTTGGGTTAGCAGCAGGAGCAGAAGAAAAGGGATGAGGAGGGGGAAATAGGAGACAGAGACAATGAGGATTATAGAGAAAGAAACGAAAGCAAGAAAGACAAAAAGGACAAACAAACAGACAGACAGACAGACAGACAGACAGACAGACAGATAGATAGATAGATAGATAGATAGATAGATAGATAGATAGATAGATAGATAGATAGATAGATAGATAGATAGATAGATAGATAGATAGATAGATAGATAGATAGATAGATAGATAGATAGAAATTATACACATCTCTTTAGAAACGCACCTGTACTTAAGAAAAGCGCCTGAGCCAACTATTATAACATCCCCAGCTCTGTTCCCCTCAAGTTGTGCAGCTGCGCCAACCCTGACCAGACCGCCAACAACCCTGACCAGACCGCCAACAACCCTGACCAGACCGCCAACAACCTTGAGCAGACCAACACACAACCCTAACCAGACCAACACACAACAAGCGTTAGCATCGAAAAGCAAAACGCATGCGGACATGAGCCAATACGGGAGGACTGCCATCTAGAAACAACCTCCAACAATGCCTCTCAAGTAACTCAATTATTACTCATCAATGCTCACACTCTTCTCTAAGATAACTATAATTCATCATCATCATCCCGTAACATTAGGTGTCGCTGGGTCACTAGTTTCTGTTGACTGTCTGATCAGCTCATGTCACGAGGCCTGTCCAGTCAGTCAGGTTCTGAAACCACGTCTTTCTTCGTCTGCCTCTTCTCCTGTACTGAGCCCTACAGTATTGTTTTTGAGAGGCCGTTAGATCTCATTATGTGTCCATACCATTGCATCTTTCGTCTTTTCACTGCAGGTAAAAGAGGTTCATAGTTGCCAATGTGCTGTATAATTCTATGTCGAACCTCTTCGTTTGCAATGTGGTCTCTGTAAGATAACTATAATTACGCAAGCCATTTAATTTAATACATGAGACGAACAGCTTGGCGGGAATCAGGGAACAGTTATCACTCACCCCCAACACCCCCCACCATTTCCAAAAGCAACAACAACAAAACAACAGTGCTCTTCACATTCACATACCACCAGCAACACATGAACACTGCGGCTAGTCAGCCCTCATCAGTATATTACACAAATAAGTAGTGGGATTTCAATACAAAGCTGTAGACAAGAGT
This sequence comes from Candidula unifasciata, assembly GCA_905116865.2. Classification (NCBI taxonomy): domain Eukaryota; kingdom Metazoa; phylum Mollusca; class Gastropoda; order Stylommatophora; family Geomitridae; genus Candidula; species Candidula unifasciata. The sequence goes on from CAJHNH020008113.1 coordinate 357,150, forward strand.
CTTCAATAGAATCGACGTGAATATGTTATGGGAAAAGGGAATCAGCAACCATTTCATTAATATTTGCAAAGGCATGTACACACGTAGTAAATGCTGCATAAGATCGAAGACAGGATTGTAAAGAACTTTTACAGTTAACTCTGGTGTGCGTCAGGGCTGTGTACTATCGCCACTTCTTTTTATAACATACATGGATACCATATGTAAGGAAACGAACTTTTACTATGAAGAAGATATTAAATAATTACTATTCGCCGACGACCAGGTACTCATAGAAAAAAGTACGGAATGCCTACAGAACCATAAAACAACTTAGTAACAAAGGGGAGGAAGATAATATGAAAATAAACAATACATAGACAGAGATAATGGTGATCGGAAGACAATTTAAAAATACAATTTAAAAAACAACACTTTACGACCCAAAAATGGAATTTAAGTATTTGTGAGTAATTTTCACATCTGACTGAAAACTGGACAGAGAAATTAGCTTGAGACGTGCTAAAGCTAATCTAGTAATGGGGTAACTATCTTCCCTGTTGACACACAAGCAGATACCCTAGAGTACCAAAGTGAATCTTATCAGAATTTCTTTTGGCCAACACTATGCTATCAGTGCAGAACATGGACACTTAGATCCTTCTTCTTCTTCTTCTTCTTCACTTCCTCTTTTACCGCTGTGGGTGTCGAGGGAGATATAAGGTTCTGTTCCTTCAATGAATGTAAAATTGTGACAACAGAGATGAAATGCCTTAGAAGAGCTGCAGGAGTTTCAAGGAAAGACAGAATTAAAAAATCAGACTATTGCTATGAATAAATCCAGTCTTACAAGTCTTTAAAGAACAACAAATGAAGTGGTTTAGACACCTAACAAGAATGCCTTGGCACTATCTGCCACACTAAAACGTCAAAATGGGTATAGAGCAAGTGGAAAACCTTGGAAAATATGGAGAGATGGCATTGAAATGAACATTAGTCCTAATAGTGCTCTTGACAGAGCTCATCAATGAATGTTACATCTTCCGCCGACACTTCGCTGAGGTACAAGGTGGGAGAGGAGAAGAAGAAAACAGATTATTATAAGAGTATTACCAAGCTGTAGACAGATTACTATAAGAGTATTACCAAGCTGTAGACACATTACTATAAGAGTTTTACCAAGCTGTAGACACACTACTATAAGAGTATTACCAAGCTGTAGACACATTACTATAAAAGTAATACTAAGCTGTAGACACATTACTATAGAAGTAATACTAAGCTGTAGACACATTACTATCAAAGTAACACTAAGCTGTAGCTGTAGGCAAAATACTATAGAAGTAATACTAAGATGTAGACAGATTACTATAGAAGTAATACTAAGATGTAGACAGATTACTATAGAAGTAATACTAAGCTGTAGACGCATTACTATAAAAGTAATACTAAGCTGTAGACACATTACTATCAAAGTAATACTAAGCTGTAGGCAAAATACTATAGAAGTAATACTAAGATGTAGACAGATTACTATAGAAGTAATACTAAGATGTAGACAAATTACTATAGAAGTAATACTAAGATGTAGACAGATTACTATAGAAGTAATACTAAGATGTAGACAGATTACTATAGAAGTAATACTAAGCTGCAGACACATTACTATAAAAGTAATACTAAGCTGTAGACATATTACTATAAAAGTAATACTAAGCTGCAGACAGATGACTATAAAAGTAATACTAAGCTGTAGACACATTACTATAAAAGTAATACTAAGCTGTAGACAGATGACTATAAAAGTAATACTAAGCTGTAGACAGATGACTATAAAAGTAATACTAAGCTGTAGACACATTACTATAAAAGTAATACTAAGCCATAGACAAGATTACACTAAGAGTAATAATGTGTAGGCCGATTTCTACAGGAATTATTCTAATCTACAGACAATGCTAAAGTGTGCAATGTTCACTACAAGAATAATGTCAATAAATAGGCTGTTTGCATAGATTAACTCTTTACGGACGTTTAGCCAGTCTACTGGCGATTAAGACTATCCCTTAAAGACGTAAAGCCAGTTTACTGGATCATGATAGAGACACTATAATTCTGTTCCGTTTGTAGGGAAAAAGAACTTTTATGAACAAGTTTTTGAGCAATTAGGATTAACAACAGAAAGTTTTTTCATTTGCGACGCTCATGGTGGCTTGGTGCATTATTTTGTGATTTTAAAAAAATTATTTAGATGGGATACAATTTTTACGTGATGTTCCCATACTAAATGATACTGTTCATACTGCTCTATCGTTGATGAATCTCTACCAGATAGTGACAACAGTCTTAATATTATGATTGATATCTAAGTGACAAATCTACTAGCGATAATTTAGTTTAGGATATTAAAATTTCACAAAATATTTCAAACAGATCAATGTTTCGATCAGCTATTTTTCCAGATTTCTGGTCGTTGTGAAAATTGACATGTCATACAAAAATGATTATAACATCCAAAGTAATTAAATTAATTGTTTCAAAAAAGACCAGCTAATACATAACTGAACAGAGAAGGCATTTGTATTCTTAGAATTGGATAGCAGGGTTGTTGAACAAGTAAAAAATAGGGTAAGCAACATTTTTTTAATGTAAATAATGTTTATATGTGTCTAACATCCTTGAATGCTGTGTGATTTTAATAATATTTTGTTGTTATACTGACATTTAAGTAGTTTAGATTTATTCTGTACTCATTTATCTTTAATTTGATATATTATATGTCCCAATACAGCGAATACTTTTTCTTCAGAAAGGTTTTAGCTTTGTCGTGTTGCAGTAAACAAATTCCGCACAAAATTAATGCTGTCCAAACCCCAGAAAAAATGTCCTGAAAGAGTTAATATAAGAATAATACTAAGCGTCTACTGTCCAGGCTGGGAAACCAACATAACATGTTAAGTGGTTTTGTGTATGTTTGTAATATGCTGATGAGGGCTTTCTAGTCAAAATGTTCACTCGCCATGCACACCAGATTATTCGTAGCTGTTAAGTTCTACCTTTTGTTTGGTCTTACATCTTTTCATGGTAATTTACAGACAAATCTTGTATTATATATCTGTGATACAGAAATTCATTTAGCCAACTGAAAACCCATTTTTACAAAGCTGACAAAACAAGTAAACCTACCCATAAACACATGCATCGCCAAAATATAAAACCATTGACACTAGTAAAAAAAAAAAAAAAAGAGTTAAAGGTCCCTTTATACGTCAGTTGCCCCTCAGGCATATGAAGCTAGACTCATAATTTACAGACCAATCAGCACTCGATGAGTTATGTGGTCAACATTGCGCCGACCCATGTCGAGAGTTGAGCAAGCCCCGAGCATCTCGTATGGTACTGACATTGGACTGTCAGATAATAAGGCCAGAAAAAAGTAAACAGGAAATGGGTAAAGAAAAAGAAGCATGGCTGTGCTTAAAATAATGTCCTGACATATGACGACAGGAAACTGCTGTCACAACAGCTTAAGACGCCTACAGATTGAAGAACAGTTTAATTATATTCTGCTTTTTCTAAAAAAAAATTTGTTAACGCATTTTCACGATTTATTATTGGCACTGGTTTTTAATTACCCCTCACTATACGAATTAGGAGAGCTGAGGCAGCTTAGCAGCTCACCTGCCTGCTCAAAGATCAAGGGTTCAAATCTGCATCGAGGTGAAATTATTAAGTGACCTTGGCTCCTAGGTTCATCATCATCAATTCTCGTTATGCCTAGTGGCACATGAGGCTTCAGAGAGGACTTTCCATGCTTTCCTGTCCTGTGCAATCTTCAGTGCAGTTTTCCATGTCAAAGATGCCGCACTCAGGTCACTTTTCATCAATTGTCTCCATGTTGTTTTTGGGCGCCCCTGTTTTCTCTTTCCGTCTGGTGTCCATGTGAGAGCTGTTTTGGCAGGTATATCAGAATTCATTGGCTCCTAGGTTGACCCAGCCTAAAACAGGCACCAGACAATGCCCTGGGAAGTAAAGGTGGCCAGCATAATGTACATTATATCACCCACTAAGTTCTAGTTGGTCTTTACAAATTTAGCTTAAGCACTAAACGCCCAATGTGCCAAAGGTGTAGAATGGTCATTTACAACTTATTTTACTATTCTATAGTATGGTTCATCCACTCACCATCTTCACCACAGACTGGATAAGTGTTCAGATCCCACCTGCAGTATCTCCCTCGGCACGTGGCTACTGATATCACCAGTTCTGTGTTGGTTTACTATTTTTCTTTAGCGATCTCTAAATAGTTCTCATGTCTGGCAACACATCTTGTGATATAAAGTTCTAAGGCAGAAGAGGAGTGACTAAGTAGGTAAGAAAACAGCAGCACCTGTGCTGCGTGCAATTGTAAATTATGAAATCATAAAGACAATTAACACCACATGCCAAAATTCAGATTATCAGCACAGGAGTTTTTGAGATATTTGTTTAAGTTTGATGGTACCACTTGTGAAATAGACTATAACTTCTAAGCCACAAAACAGCATTCTGTTTATTTTTTAAGACATCTCCATTACTGTATTTTCTTTGTCCAGGGTAGTCTAATAATTTATCTATATAACAACATCTCTGCAGCTTCAACATAATTTTTAACTAATCTATCAAGTGTTGGTGAGTCGCTTCTGAACATCAAGATAGGATTTATATAGCTTTTCAGAATTTTCAATATTCTTTGTTTTGTAAAATGCTGCCTTTGCTTGAACTATTCTACAGTTAACTTTTTTAATCTTCTGTCTGAAGTTATCAGAGTGCTTCTTCTTCTCCTTTGCGTTTAGTTTTGTATGCTCAAGACCCTATTAGCAGACTCAACAGAAAGCAACATATAAAAATTTTCATCTATGATCAGAACACTACAAGCTCAACTACCACATGCATAAAATAAAGATTGTACAGTGTTCCTAGTGTGCCTGTCAGACAGGGACCACAAACAACTGAGCACATTCTGCCCACTCTACCTATAACTTCGAAAAGACACCTGGCCTCAAAAGCAAAGTGTGCAGAGCAAGCTATACGGAACCACGAAGGACCTGCTACTGACATGCGAGTTCATGGAAGCAATACACCTGATGGTCTCATCTGATTAATCTGAACATATAAAACCGAACATTTGATTCAAGCACTGCCAAATCTAGATTGATATTTCTTGGAGCCCTTTGTAGTGTGTGTTTTTCCCAGTCGAATGATTATGATACTTTATCCTTTGTTTTCCAATGATTGGCACAGTTCAGTAACTAACAGTCTGCCCGCGGTGACCGTCTTGTCTTTACAGCACAATCAAAATGTTTCAGTGTCAGAATCGGCTTTTAATGAAGCAATGAATCCGGTCCTAAAAACAATTTCCAGGGCTTTTCCAACTCCACAGGCATCTAAGATATTAAAAACTCTACCTAGGCCGATCAATAATTATAGAGAGATTGGGTAAACATGCGTGTAGATCAACAGATCGAATGTTTTTCCAAACACAACAACCAACCGACCGACCCACACAGGAAGTCTCGGCCGCTCCGTCGGCCATTTGTTATCAAACCAACACAAACAGTGACCACAAACAGAACAAAAACGACACCAGAACTTTGTTAATCAAACTCTAGATTCTGTCATTTACTAAATACTGATAATTTGTTAATATTTCTTCATGAAAACATACATTTACTTACCTGAATACAGACAATCATGGCATGTTTCGAGTTAAAACTGGGCTTATGAATGAAGAGCCGTCATGTTAACTTTTGGCGAAAGCAGAAATATGCAGGAGGGGGAGGGCAAGGTCACGGTTACCACATCCGCCACATTCCCGCTAAAACCTCGGCCCTCCAATGTTCATTGATAAAGTTGGCGACAAGACAACCTCTGCCACTCCATTTAACTCTTTACTATTTCAGTACCAAGCAGCGTCTATTTAAAAAAAAAATAGTAAAACATAAAACGATAAATACCTAGGTCGAAAGGAGTTTGAAACTGATAACGAAATATGAATACTAGTAGTTTCAGCGTTTTATGGCGGTACGCAACAGTACGCAGTGCCAGTAATTTATAGGCATCAATTTTCCCCCCAAGCTTTACTGTAACACTGTGTGGTGAGCTCTCGACATGTTTAAAGATTATGTGTGAGTACCGGCAAACAAATTTCTAGAAAAAAGAAGAAGCTATAGTATATATAACTAATAATTCAAATATAAAGGTGAAATACAGTAACTTATTTGAAAAATTATTAAATACTTTTAAAGAAAATTTACCTGAACCTTTAGTCCCACTACCATATTATTGGGGCTCTGACGCATCCTGAGCTCCCATGGTAAGGCACCTATGACTGCGGTATAGCGAAGTGGCATAACTTATCTGGCGAGATGAAATAACGATATGTAATTAGTTAAAAAAGCATTTTTTTTTAACATTTGTTAAAGTAAACATCTGGGCAGTGACGTACACAGGTCAGGTGATACCCGATGCTGAAAGTTTCCTGTCATTGCCTCTTCTTTTTCCACACATACACACACAAACACACGCGCGCGCACACACACATTATATGTAATTAAAACATATTTCTGCAATTTTGTCACCCCCCCCCCCTTCCCGGCAATGACACTTGGGCGACTCACCTCTTTTTCCTATGCTAATCATCCTATGTTAGTACTCCCAAGAATAAAACAGTCAGTTGACCTATTGTATAAATACAGTCTAGGAAATAGTTCCTGAATCAAACATGTACTTATACGATTGTCGAGCAACTAATTGCCATTTCACCCCGGTAACCTAGCAAATAAAAAAAAAAGGGTGGGGGTTAAACTGACTTGTTTGGGATGTCCCCTTTCCAGTTTAAAATATTATTGGACGTCCCGTTTTCAGCTCAAAATATTATGTCTACCCTAGTCATGTGACACATAGAGAGTTAAAGCATAATTTTGAACTGCGCAGTAACTGTTATCTAGAAAGCGGATGTTTCCCGCAAGTTTTAGATTCAGTTGACGAATTGGCAAAGGGCCAGTCGATGTCTGTACCTCGTTTAGTACCTTCCATTCACCCAGACTTGTCCGTTATGAATGAAAGATCCCATAACACACCACTAAAGTGAATTATGTTGACTCGGTTGGCGTTTACTTTGTACTGGCGGGTTTTGGTTTGTTAATGTCGAGAAGAGAAATTACTTTTATTATCGCGAAATTTTCTGCTTGAGTGGAAATTAGATACCATTTTTTTTTTTAATGGCAAGCCTTAGGCTTATTAAGTAAAGTAAGTAAAGGACCCTTTTCCACGGCATTAGACATAATGCACCAGTAGTGCTAAGCCCATATTATATAAACCACTCGGTAGGTGATGTGGTCAACTTTATACCAACCGCCTTTACTTCCAAGGACTATACATTGCTCTCATTAAGGCTGGGTCGACCCGGAAACCACTGTCATTTTTGAAAAAAGTCCGGCTTCTTTCAGATTTTTTTAACCCACGAGCCACAGCAGGGCGACTCCCTTGAGGTTGTTGGTATGCTATATAATAATGATAAGAGAAATATTTAGACTGCCGCTGGTAATAAAAATGAAAAGGCAACGAAGATAGCAATATCTGTGTACAGACGTCCTCTTTTCAAGTATTTCTTAAATGTATATATGTATCACTATTTCTTATTAAGTCATTACTTATTTGTTATTCAGCTTATTGATAATTTAATTATTTTGCAAACTTAAACAAGGCATATATCCCAACACAGTTTTGAATCTTATGTCAAATCAGTACTGTTAAACGGCTAAATCAATTATTAATTAATAAACTACAATCATTCATTAACCGGTGCCTCCGCAGAATAAAGGGATTAAACTGTATGATAGTCACTAATGTTGAGTTTTTGGGAGAGAACTAAACAAGTTCCAATGGACCAAGAGGTGAAGAGAAGACGTTGACGTTGGATGAACACACGTAAAAACCTGAGAACAGTATAACTAGAATGTCTTTGCATTGGAACCCACAGTGGCATAGAAATAAAGCCAGGCAAAAAAAAAATTGCATGGAGAAAGGAGCTATAGAATAAAGTTTAAAAAATGGGGAGGATATTGGGGTAAGCTACACACAATAGCGAAGAATAGAACCACTTGGCGTGAGTTAAATGTGGGCCCATGCTCCTTTATGGGTAGAAAGCAGAAGGAGAAGATCTGGTAATCTGCTATTTTCAGTTTCAGCAAACGGGTTACCCCATAGTTGCTCCTCTCCTGTGCCGACGAAAAACACACAAAATGTTTATCACAGTCCCTTGTGGAAAGATGACAGACTGCTGTCTCAGCATATTCACTAGCATACACACGCATTAAAAGCATACGGTAGCGATCCACAGTGCTAACACAAACAGTCCGACATTAGAAATGCAGTTTGTCATGGATGGTAGCAGATATCACCAACAGATCAGCAGTTGCACACGCGATCAGTTTTAATCACGTAATGGCACACCAATATTGCGACAACAGGAATCGCGAATCAACAATTCACACCACAATTCACAGTGTCACGCCATGCACTCAACTTAGAAGCCGGGAGACGAAACTATCCTTTAAGTCTACAAATGGAGCTATAATGCACCAGCCACCGTCTGGCAGAAAGAAAAAAATTTGCCACGGCTCACAACAGTGACCGTGCCTAGCGTCCATTTTGACCGGAAGAGTCAACTGGGAGGAGGTACTACCAGAAGATACACTAAAATAATAATACACTAAAATATCAGTCACAGGATAACCCTTGGGTACTGAGAATCTTCGTGCGTGATCTGGAGAGGGAGGTCAGATCAGATATATGTGTGCAGTGAAAGATAAAGTCGAGATGATCGATTTAATTGCACAGAGTTTTATCATGACCGTCTTCAGAACCACACAAAGAACTTATTAAATATATTCTAAACAAACACCACTTATAAGTTAATCAAAAGTGAAAGTAAAATCACTTATTATTGTTATTCATTGATAACAATAATAAAAGCTAACACATTTGAAACATATGTGACAGCCATTTTGCGTCAGCCTAAGGAAGTGACGTCACCAAATTTGCAGCAAGACCTTTACTACAGTCGGTCACTGTTTTATCCTAAATGGTTTGGTTTCTGTCCGCAGAACAACTAGTGGCTTGCCGAGATATAATTTATGTGTGCGTATGTATGTATGTATGTATGTATGTATGTATGTATGTATGTATGTATGTATGTATGTATGTATGTATGTATGTATGTATGTATGTATGTATGTATGTATGTATGTATGTTGTATGTATGTATATGTATGTATGCATGTATGTCATGCAGCAATACATGCATATGCATACATGCATTACATTGGTACATTTAGGGTCGAAGGTCGCATAGTTAGTTATGGGCCTACATACAGATATCCCTTGAACACCTCCTCCCAATTGCTACCTTTTTCCTCTGTCTGTACCCATGAGCTTATTTATAACAGTCTGAGCCTGTACCTTTTACAGTCCAGGCTTTGTGGCACTGGTAGTCATGTCCAGCCACAACCTTCTGCCTCGTATGCTAACTATCAGTTTTAACACATTTGCTGTTCTTCGTCATAAAGTAAAACTTTCCACAATCTTCATTTTCATCTCCCGATGCCTCTTTTGTCCTCTAGTTTTCCCGCCTGTACAATGTACTCCAGTTTTCTTCTTCTCATGACATAACCAAACAATGTAGATCTCTTTTTGATGTGGACAATCAGTTCTCTTCATAGGTCAGTTTCTTTCAAGACATCTTCAGTACTCTTTGTATCTGTCCGGGGTATTCTCATCACTCGACTAAACAACGACATCCCCGCCGTTTCCAAATAATTTTTTTCACAGGGACTAATAAACGCGAATGGATTAAGTCAATAGCTGCATAGAACCGACAGAGTTATAAGGAGTAATTAATGCAATTTACCATAATACATGAGCTGAGTTGATTCAAGAACTGATATCACAACACTTGGGGTATTCCCACCCATAAGGGCTCTGTCCCCATCTTCAGCAGCCGGCGCAGAGTTCACCATACTGTATTGGCCCCTGATGCAACAGCTGAGGCCAGCATTATGCAGTGTTATTTTAGCATTGAAGGTCTGTTGTGGGAAGTCGCCAACGCTCGTGGTCTGCATCTTCACTGTGCACTTCTATACGCCTCCTTACTTCAGAGTTGGTTGTCCGTTCATATTTAAAGTTGTCTTCATCTCTGTAAACAATTTTATTGGCATCCAGGCTTGAGTGGGCACCAGGTGTCGTCAAACACGAACACTATACAAGAAGAATAGTAAATTAACACAGAACTGGTGTTATCAGCGCCACACGCTGAAGGATACACTGAAGATGGGATCAGAGCGCCTATGGACTTGCCCGATGTGCGATGAGGATAATCTGTGGATTAACTAACATTTTTTAAAGGGTGAAATTTCACAGGGAGAGAACCCACTAATCATCGTAATCGTTATGTGGGACTTATCTGTTAAGGAAGAATTTTACATGCAGCTTCAAAATATTATGAATAATAAAAAAAAAGGGCAATTAAAAATTGTTGATAGGAGACCTGAATGCTAAGATAGGATCAGACAACACAGGTTATGACGAAGTTTTTCTTATTGCTCGTGCATGATTTGTCTCCCTTCAAGCAGTTCTTTTCTTTGCTTTGGGTTTAAATCAGAGTCGACGACTTAAGCGTTGCGAAAGTGCTTTGTAATTCCCAGATAACCGGTTCGATTCCGGTTATAAGTGATTTGTCAGCAGACCGCCTTGTGTGGATATCGGCAGTCATACCCAGAACCGACCGATGAGTGTCAATGGCAAACTACTGAACGTAAAATTGCCTAGTAAAACCAAATAGCAATGTTGTGGTTTGGTTTCGCAACGTTTGTAACATTCCGTCCCAAAATATTGGACGCAAGATTTCTGATTTTAAAGCCCTACATCTGCTGGACTTAAGATCTTCTTCTTCTTTGCGTTCGGTTTCGTATGCTCAGATCAGACCATCAGGTGGGTTGCCTCTATGAACTCGCATGTCAGCTGCAGGTCCTGCAAGGTTCCCCATAGCTTGCTCTGCGCACTTTGCTGTTGAGGCCAGGTGTCTTTTCGAAGTTGCAGGTAGAGTGGGCAGGTCTGTAGAATGTGCTGAGGTGTTTGTGGTCCTGTCTGACAGGCACACTGTGGGGGACTGCACAATCTTTATTTTATGCATGTGGTAGTTGAGCCTGCAGTGTCCTGTTCGTAGACGGAAAATTGTTGTATGTTGCTTTCTGTTGAGTCTTCTGATGGGGTCTTGTGGATGTTTACTGTTAGTTTGTTCTCTCCACAATCCTTAGTATTTTCCTTTGATAAGCGTTTTGATTTCTGGTAATGACAATGAATGGGCGTGTTGTTTCTTCTTTGTTCCATTTTTAGCAAGTTTGTCTGCTAGCTCATTTCCTGGTATGCCGCAGTGAGCCGGGATCCACTGGAGAACGATTTGATTGTTTACTGTGAGTCTGTTAAGCTGACGGGTCAGTTCTCTTTCTATGTTGTCTCGTGGATCCTTATGAGTCGCCTGGAGGACTGACATGCAGTCACAAAGGAAAACAATTTTGCTGTTTTTAATTTTTCTTTCCTTGAGCACTTTGGCTGAATCAATAATTGGGACTTAAGATCGTAACCGTCATTGGTAGCCCCTTATATAACCTTACTGTTGAACAGGGTTTCTTGGACTTGGGAATTTTCATCAAAATGGTGGCACTTTGTGTCACCAGGGGTTAATCGCTCGTTGTGGGGTTAAACATTACCTGCTCGGTCTGTAACGTCCTGCGAGTGATGCAAAGCTAGCCTGCAGGTTTAAGAAGCCATTCATTATGTGTATTTAAAGAACTAAACTAAAAGTATAAGCTACAACAATTGTAGTAAAAGTTGTTAGTCCCCCTTTTAAGAGTTCTGCATGTCTTACTCTTAATCATTGAAGAAAAATACAGAAGTTTTTGAAGTGACATGTTATACAAAACAAATTCTTAGAATATCATGGATGAAGAAGAAGAAAAATACTGTCATCCTGCATGAGCTGAGGATCAAGGAGAATTTGATCACAACAGTATCCTATCCATAAAACCGAGGTATTCTGTGATTGTTGAACGACACTGATGCCTGGACAGAGCGGTGATGGAGAGTACAATTCCCGGAAAAAAAGCAGACCACAGAAAATGTAGAAACAGGACATTACAGATGCACTGTCTATAGAAGTACATAGGGCTGGAGAGAGAGGGAGACAGAGAGAAACTTTCAAGCGTGCCGCAATGAGAGTGGCGTTCTGTGAAGGACCTGTTGACTGATGATGATGATTCATCTGCCTATCACCCAACAGCAGAACACAGACTTCATCATCTCTGACTGGTCCAATCTTTAAGTTACTATGTAACCATAGAGACTTACCAGATCCACTCAATATATAAACCCCAATATAGCTTCTATATCGGTGGTTTTTAACCTGGGGCTGGGGGAAGGAAGTTTCAAGGGGACGTCAAGCAATCTGGAAATTGAGTTCATTTGTACCTGTATTTGTTTCGGTGGGGGTGCTGGGTGGGTGGGGGTGCAGTATCTTGCAATGCTTTCAGTCATAGAAAGAAAACACAGATACCAGCTTGACATGGACCGCGATCTCAGTTGTGTCTTGTCCAACACCAAACCAAAAAATTAAGACAAAGACCGTCAAGACATAACAGTGTCACACAGAATTTCTATTGTAAAGAAAAATGTGTTTATCCCCAGCAATTTTTCTTGCTTGAATACTTATCTGGATAATAGTAATTTATATTAAGAGCAATCAATTCTTGGGTCCCTAGAGAGTTCTTATCAGATTAGTGTTTTCAGCAGACTAACCAAATCTGGCTCCTCTGGTATTTAGTTTCTCAAAAAGGAACTTGTGATTCTTCAAAACTGTTACTGATGTCATTTATGGAAAACAAGAACAGAGCCACTGCCTGCCCAAAAAGTGTGTTGCAGGAATAGACTAAGTGGGAGTTTACATCAAAGTCAAAGTACATCTGCCTGAGAGGCAAGGGACCAGCAGTCTGCATATAAATGAGTCAGATCTGTCAAAGGGATGCACATGCAACACTTAGGTTCTGAAACATGACTGCAGTCCAGAACTGGATGAACAAACAGCACTTTCCGCTAGAGTTTACAGCTGGTGAACGTGAAGAAGAAGACTATGTCCTAAACAAAATGTCATTCTCCGCGTGGGTTCTCGGGCCCCATTATGGGGGGAAACAAGAACAGACCCACTGCCTGCCCCAAAAAAGCTTGCTGTAGGAGTAGACTAATTGGGAGTTTCCTTGAAAGTCAAAGTGCATCTGCCTAAGTGACAAGGAATCAACATACAAATAAAGCCAGATCTGTAAAGCGGATGTGGATGCATAAATTAGGTTCTGGAACAAGACTAAAGTCAGGAGGTGGACGAACAACAGAATTTTCCACCAGAGTTTACAGTCTTGTGAACGTGAAGAAGATGAAATGTGATCCATGAAGCAAAGCATAACACACAGAAAGTCTCCATTGCCTGTTATCTGGCAAAAATTGTTATGCTGCCCAGCTAACAGTTGACCCCTCATTTTGTTTAGCTATTGAAAGTTGCACTGTTACATATGCTAGGAATAAAGCCAGTCTTACAGGTCATCAAGGAACAACAAATGAAGTGGTGTGGACACCTAACAAGAATGCCCTGGTACTGCCACAGCGAGCCACACTAAAAAAACTGGTATAGAGCGAGTGGAAGACCTCGCTCGGAAAATATGGAGTGATGGCAATAACAACAGCCTTACAGAAATGAACATCAGTCTTAATAGTGCTCTTGACAGAGCTCATCAACGAACGTTACATCTCCCCCTGACATTTTGATAAGGTACAAGGTGGAAGAGAAGAAGAAGAAGAAGACATATGCAGCATGGAGCCAAGAGTGAAATTAATTCTGTTTTAAACATGAAAAGGTGCTCTTGAGACAGATGAACTCATAAGTTTATGAGAATCAATCATTTTTATCTCGTGCATGAGGTGGTGGTGGTATGCAGGATTCAAAACTGGTGTGGAAATGAATGAAAATGAAACTTGGCCAGGATGCCCAATTGCTGGTAATAATAAAAAGCCACTGTCAAAGTCAGAGAACATAAAGACTGGCCGTAAAGTTAGCAACAGAGACATACAACAAGAAATACAGGTTAAAGGAGTGCATATAGAAACTGTTAAACAACACAGTCAGAGAGCACATGACTGACCAGTGTGAGGAAAAAAGAGACAGATAAACAGATATGCAGATAGATAGATAAGCAGACAGGTGGATATGCAGAAAAATGGATACACAAACAGATTCATAGACACAGAGGAAGAGAGAAAAAGAGACAGAGGGTAAAAGAGCTAGATATCTTTTGCAGCAATCTCTCTTGTAAAAATGGTGCCAGATTGCTTATATTTTATATATCAAATTACAATGTGAAAATATAAGATGTCTCCAGGACCTATCTGTTACAAAGTAAATAATAATTTTTCCAATTTTGTAATGCTGTATCCGTGTCAGTGTTTTTTGTGTACTGTTGAAGATTTTCTAGCTGCAACGTCAATTATGTCATATGTGATTATGTTTTTCTAAAGCTGACATGTTTCACATTCAGTTTTTGTTGGTTTACTTAAAGCAAAAATATAAATTCAAAACTCAAAACAATCTGAAAAGTTAACCATGTTTATAGCTGAATTATTTCCCCCGGCAACAGATTTTATAAATATACACACATAAACATAAATATCAGGACAGTGCACAATAAAAATTTAGCAACTAGTTCAATCATGCAGGCACAGGCTCCTGTGGGTTGTACTGACGCTTGGAGACAAATATTTTATGCTGAGACACGGTTATCACGTAGATAATATCATCCAGAACCACTGTGAATAAAATAATAACAACCTCTGTATGTTATATCAGCAGAAGATAATATGATACATATCTTATCGGTACAAAATACTTGTGACATAGCCTCTCCAGAGAGGAACAATGTGGGATAATTAAAACTAAGAATAAAATAACTACAACCTCTGTATATCAGCAGATGATTATGATTATATGATACTTATCTTCTTCCTCTCTTCCTCTGTTACCCCTCTGAGTATCGGGGAAGATATAAAGTACTTTTTCTTGCTGTCTGGCCACCTACATCATTGACACATTGTGCTGTTGTAAAGTTTTTCTGCTTTTATCTTTTAATCTTGTCATGTTCTACATCCTTCTCCTATTTAAGTGGATGCTTTATCTGGTGTGGCATCACAAGGCGTTCTCTCCATGTATGCAAACTATTTCATTTGCTGTCTTTGTATGTAATTTAGAATTGGTTCTGTGTTGACTTTTTCTCATAAGACCTCATTCCTGATTTGATCTCTTCAGGTCATGCCTGCAGCCCTTCTAAGACATCTCATTTCCATGTTCGATATGTATCTTGTTGGTACAAAATACTTGTTTCATAGCCTTTCTAGAGAGGAACAATGTGGGACAATTCAGTCTTAGAACTGGGCACAACAGACTGTACCAACACATGTTCAAGTTTTCCAGTGTTACAAACATAGGAATGCGTCCTTGCTACAATGCACCCAAAAATGCTGACATATACACCAACACTGTAAACTGTATACCGTATAGAAGCAATATGGCCTATTCCAACCACAATCAATACAAAGCTGTACAGCAGACAATCAGGTGTGGACTGCACAATAGCTTTCATGAAGGCTACCGTCGATATATGTTTTTCTGACAGAAAAATAAAGAAATAAGGACTAACAAACTATTTCCAAAGTTTCATGAATCTGGAACACAGGCCTGTCTTTGAATCGACCATTCCAAACCCCAATCTTTCACATGACAAATGTACTTTATATAAAATCATGCTATGTTCATACATCAAAAAGCAAAGAAATAAATAAAAACAACAGAACAGAACAACACTGGGGCTCAAAAACTTGTGGTGAGCTGAAGAGAGCAGAAGATGGAGTCACGTACAATTATACATTAACATATTTGTAAAAAGGACCTCATTATGCCAGTTATCCATCGAACATTTGATGCTAGACCCAATTTTTATAGGCGATTTGGTCAACATTATGCAAGCCACCTTTACTTCCCAGGACAATACCTGGTACCCATTTTTAGGCTCAATCAACTTCGGAGCCAAGGGTGATTTTAGGGGGGAAAATATGTCTTGATGTAGATTCGAACCTAAGATATCTGGATCGGCATTTAGCCACTATGCTATGGAGGCTCCCACATACTTAAGTAAGGAATATAAAATCTTCTTGCAGTGACAGCAGATCGCATGACATTTTTTTTTAAAAAAATGCAACACAATAGATATTTTAATTATGATAATTAATAAAAATTTTGATGAAATTATTATTACCTTCTTGCATTATTGATAAAATAAAATTCAATCCCCTCGCACCAATCTCTGTTTAAATCTGGAAATCTAAATGGCGTTTAAATTTAACCTACCAAATTAAAAGAAATTTAAAAAAAAAAAAACGTCCTTCTGATGCGAACTGAGTTATGTAATCTTCTTGACACCTCGTACAACAGATGTGGACAGGTGGTTCCCAAAAATCTCTGATTGTCCTATCTCTTTGAGAGCAGTAACCCCGTTGACGTGATCCATAGGCTGAACACCTGTAACTAAGGCCAATCTATCATCTCTTTTACTGCCAACTTCTGATGCATGCATTATTATTAAGAACGGCAGCGAAAGAAGATGAAAATGGTGACTGGGTGAATATTCAGTATTCAAGAGAAAGTAGCTCGTCGTTGACTACATTCGACTGTTACGGAATGTCCTCATTTTAATTTTAAAATGTTGCTCTGGTCGCAGAGGTCCTCAGCCACACAGATGGCGCACTAAGACGACAGCTCATGCCGGTCAAGATCTACCCCCACTTCTTCGGTGTCCTCCTATAAACTAAGTGATTAGTTAGGATTATCCTCACAGCACTCCAGGCAGATCCACAGGCACTCCCATCTCCTCCTCCACTTATGACACCTGTTCTTCATTAATTAACCAAACCTCATGTCCCCTAAGTGAAATTTCTTGCAGCTTTAGGCAGCGCCCCTATGTCTATCAGCCTAGACAGGGATATGAGTAATCTTTTGCTGTATCAGACTTCAGAGTTAGTGTAGCGCATAACATTGATAACATCACTTCTATCCAGTACCGGCAGTTTCCGTTGGGTAATGTACGTGAGTGTGGTCAACACACAGAGGACCAACGTTTCTTTCAAAGTTTAAATGCAGCTGAATGAGTGACTAGATACCAACTGTCTGCAAACAAATAAGCCAGAACTGTCAAATGGATGGGTATGTAAAACTAAGACTTAAAACAAATCCAAATTCCAGAGGTGGCCAAACAACCAGGACTTTCCGCCTGAGTTCAGAGCCAGTGAACACCAAGAAGGTAAGAAGAAAATATTGCACACCTGATAATCGCTTCATGACATCTTTCTTGTCCGTTGTCACCGGAATATTGTAGGCTGTGTGAACTAGTTTTGTAATCTTTGTTGCCGTGACTTCGTCATTTTCCAGCTGGCCACCAGACTGGGCAGAAAAAAAAATTACAAATTTATTTATGTCATAATTAAGCACATTACATGTAAAGAGAAATATAATCTTGTCACTACTGAGAGTGCAACTCCCATGTGGGTTCCGGTGCAACTCCCATGTGGGTTCCGGTGCAACTCCCATGTGGGTTCCGGTGCAACTCCCATGTGGGTTCCGGTGCAACTCCCATGTGGGTTCCGGTGCAAATCCCATGTGGGTTCCGGTGCAACTCCCATGTGGGTTCCGGTGCAACTCCCATGTGGGTTCCGGTGCAACTCCCATGTGGGTTCCGGTGCAACTCCCATGTGGGTTCCGGTGCAACTCCCATGTGGGTTCCGGTGCAACTCCCATGTGGGTTCCGGTGCAAATCCCATGTGGGTTCCGGTGCAACTCCCATGTGGGTTCCGGTGCAACTCCCATGTGGGTTCCGGTGCAACTCCCATGTGGGTTCCGGGGTGCATGGGGTAAAAGAACAGACCCTCAAACCCCCAACAAGCATGTTGCAAAAAAAAATGACTAATTAGAAGCTTGTTGAAATCCAACGTGCTGGGTAAAAAGGTACTGATATCACAGCCTAGCTGTATACTACAACATGACATGCGAACCACCCTTTTAATGGCATAAACAAAAGACTGATAACATCCAAACAGTTTTAAAAACTGGAAATACTAAACCCTTAAAATTTAACATCTTCATCCGTTGAACTGCTTATGCCATGAAGCGGTTATTTAATTTAAGTTAAAGTTAGTTGCGTATCCTTTACAGGACGTTGCATAACCAACCCCAGCATTCGTTGTTGTGGTTTTTTTCAGGCAAATTTTACATTCAGTAGTTGGCCATTGCTTCCTGAATTTTCAGCTCTAGGTACCATTCTCAAAACCAACACAAGACAAATCATCCACAGTTGTGATCGAACCTGGCACCCTGGCAATACAATGCTTGTTCGCAATGCTTAAGCCACAGATGCTGACATTTAATTTGAGAATAACCTGGAAAAAAAACATCCTCCCGCTTTTCAGAATGAAAGTGTTACTACAGGTTACTTTGTTATATTATAACTGTTAAGGTTTGTTTCAACGTACGAAATGCATATACTTTTGCTGTAATCTACTTCCTAAAGAGAGTAAGGCCAGTACACTTACACTGATAACAGCACCATCTTCGGTCAGCACCAGAAAACCAAGTGAATCAGGGATTCTGTCAATTCCATGAGCTGCCATTGTCTTCAAATTAGAACTGAATAAAAACCAAAAATAGCAAAAATCAGATAAGCATGAACATACATTTGCCCACCCTGTTTCCTCTTTTTTGAGCCTGTATAGATTCTTCTTCAAACATGTCCAGAGTTCAAAAGTTGGGGGGCAACAGACAAAGGTTTGGTCTTTATAACCGATCCAGTCACGATTGTTAAATGACTGCTCTGGTTTTTGTTATTTTCATTTGTACTTTCCACTGCATTTCCCCCTGCATTTTTATCATGGTGTGAGGCGTCACAGGTCAACCCAGCCTAAAATGGGTACCAGGATGGCTGTCCTGGGGAAGTAAAGACAGCCGGCCTAATGCTGACTACATTACCCACCTAGTGCAGATGATCTGTAAAAATATGGGCGCTCTTCCCATATAATATATATATATCTTATGATGAATCTTTGGACCCATCAAAGATGCAAACAAAAGGGAAGGGAAAGGGAGAAGCAACAATTAAATCTATAGTCTGTTTAAATAACCACTGATCATTGGCATCATGAGAGCCAAAAAAAAAACTGAAATGGCTGGGGTATACTGAGAGAATGTCAGATGACAGAGAGGTAAAAACTATATACAAGGGAGCTGAATGGGCATAGATCACGAGGCAGACCTCGTGAACTAAATATTGAAGAGCCAGATTTTTAAGAAGTACTACATGTCATAACACGGCTTAAAAACAACAAAGAAACTGGTGCTGATAAAATTGCTGCTAAACTAATACTAATAAAATCACAGAACACGAGGAATATTCAGACAGACCTACAAACACTTGGTGTCACCAACTGGAAAGGGAAGGTAAACCAGAGAGATAAATGGAGGCAGGTGATATCTGCAGCAATGAATCTTAAGGGCTTGGAATGCTGAGAAGAAGTACATCAACAATCCTTATTTCTGCTGGTGAGTTGGTGTGGGAGTCATGGTGAACCTTATAGGCACAGCAGTGTAGAAAGTTTGACTGCTATTCTGAGCTGGTCGTTTAGATGTTTAATATCATCAACCCCTTGAAAGACAAGATAGTGAACCCGCACTTGTCCAGTAAATCAGGCAGTTGTATTGTTGAATGTGTACTCCAGCTATAACGAATTTACTTATCTGCTTTATTTTAATTAAGTGTTCACTGTTACCGCAGTAGGTACCTGACGAGATACAGCAAAATATGCCAGGCAATAAATTTACAACGGGGAAACATTGCTTTGATATAATAAAACATGAATTCTTTTTACTAAAATAGTGAAACACTTTAATTTTAAGAATCAATTTGTGTCAAGTTAGACCGTATACAGCTGCAATGGAAAATCTGTTAGACTGTGCATCTTTCGGCTTTCTTCTGAATAACGGTCCCAAATTATCGAGGTAGAAAATATACGCTAACAGGACCTCAGTCACATGTAAATTGCGGACTTTCTGTGACTTAAATTGCGCACCTCTGGCGACTACCGCCACCGCCGAGAGCATCTCCCACGCCGTGTGAATTGGGGCTAAACTAGATGGCTGGGACTCATGAGCAGCAGCTACCGCATCTCCCTCTCCTGCGGCTTCCTTCATTTTATTTGCTCGTGGCGGAAGTTCGCAATTTACATCATGTGACTGAGGCCCTGTTAGTTACTTAGTAGTGTTAGGGTATATTTTCGGCCTCGATAATTTGGGACTGTTATGAACTTATTCGGAATATAGCCCATCTTTCCAATGGATAAACATGGATAAAATCCTACGGTATAAGGAAGCCATTCAAAACTCACGCCACATTTAACGTCCTCCACAGTTCAGCTCTTACGGTTACGACACCTGACTTCCCAAATCAATTGAATGCATCATCATCAACTGTGTTTTATCTTCCTACAGTGACTCAGGAAAGAAACAAGACAGTCAATAAAAAAAGTGTACAGTGCTTACTTTAACTGACAAGCAGCCTGCGACGACCTGTTAGAGAAATAATATCTGAAAGCTTATCTAAAGTCGATCAAACAAAAGAATTAGATGTCCGCAAACTTCCTCCCTAAATCAAGCAGACAACCATGTTTTGTCACGTGATACTTTCTCTATTGGGCTTGTCTCCCTTTATTTGGAACTTCCTCGTACTTGCAATGTTTCACATTAGTTATCATCATAATTATCATCATCATCATAAACCACTTCTGCCAATAAGCGCTGTGGGGAGGAATAATTTGCGATCCAGTGCACGTTGGCTGCCACTGGCAATTGTCATGTCGTGAAGGTGTGGAGTGTCTTTAATGTTTTCGATCCATATTTCCGCGGTGGTCCTCTTGCTCTTGTAGTTGATCTTCTGAGATGTAGTGCTTGTGATGGTATTTGATCTTGCTGCATTCTCACGAGATGGCCAAATTACGTGATCTGCTGTTTCTCGATGAATCTAGTAGAAAATGTCGTTCCCACAATTTGCCTGATAGTTTCATTATTCACTCGATCTCGTATGGTTAGGTTGGCTGCTTTTCTCAGGCACCTCATCTCGCAGGTGGTAATTTTGCGTATATGGGCTTTATATAGTGTCCATGTTTGGCACTGGTAGCTTAATGTTGGAATAAATATGCTATTAATAATCTGTCTCTTTGCACTCATAGTTATGCTTGGATGTCTTAATAATGGTGACAATTGGTATATAGGTGCACTTGCTTTCTGACACCTGGTTTCTGTTTCTCTGTCAATTCTACCATCTTCTGTGGTCATACTTCCTAGATATTTGAACTCCCTAACATGATTCAGGGCAGAACCATTCAGCTGTATGTGTAAGGGGCAGGGGTTCTACTAACTTACATTTATTCTTACGTAAAACAGGAGTGACTGCAGTCAAGCTAATTCTGCTTCTTCTGTCTTCTGTCCCCGAATAGAGCATAGACCCTTAGTGAGCAGACAAGTCGTCCTAGCCTTCACTATTGCATGCAGCTCACCCTCCCCCTCCCCCTCCTCATCATTTTAACTTCACTCTCTAGTACTTTTCCACGTGATTTTGGTCTAATTTATTTATGTGCTCTTGTGGGTTCCAATGCAAAGATATCCTAGTTATTTTTCTCTCTGGCTTTTTAAGCGTGTGTCCTATCCTATGCCAGCGTTATTTCTTCACGTCTTGGTCTACTACTGAAGATAATACCGAAAAATTACTTTTCCTTTTGTTGATGTGCTGATGTTTTGTGTCGAGAACGGCTCCGGCAGAAACCTTCTTTGTTTCTTGCGTGTATACATTGTTCCGACTCTCTCTCTCTCTCTCTCTCTCTCTCTCTCTCTCTCTCTCTCTCTCTCTCTCTTAGTCATGCTTTTTAGTCACAGTTCAGTGGTTTCGTCTTAACATCATCATCCTCAGCTTCATGTCCACGACCATCAGCATCAGTATTATCATCATTCACAAACATAAGTCCTTTGTGGTCTTGATCAATTTATTAGTTTGAGATCTGTCTGCTAATCCATTATGCAATGAACAAACATCCCTTTTCCCGTTGCTAAAGGAGAGAGGAAATTGTTGATTTGTGTGTGTGTATGTGACTGATTTTCTACCCCATCTAGGACATCACACAAGCGATAAACACCAGATGACACAATGTGCCACCATGTGGGTGAGGATCACAGTGGAGAGGTCACAGAAACCGCGTTCAGCCTTTAGGTCATATTTATGGCCAGGCTATATTGCGGGCCACGGCAAGAGCCAGAGTAGGGCTTTAAAAAAAGAAAAATTGCATCCTAAAAAGGACGCAAAATGTACATAGTCATAGTGTATGTGTGTGTGGAAAGGGGTGGGTATCAACATTCAGTTTGCAATTTCTAGTCACAACATGAGAAAAGGAGCACTGGAACACGTAAAGATTAGGTAGTTCACGGGGAAAAGAGACAAAAGGAGACCAAAGAAGAAGATTCTGGATAATTTGCCATCATGACATGGATAAACATATGTGACAGAAAAAAAAATGATTATTGTACACAGAAGACAGAAGGCTGTGAACCAAACTGACGCCTACACGACACGGCATGGATTATCAGAAATTTAAAAATCAAAGCGAGATAAGCGCTACAGTATTTACAGTGTAAATTCAAAACTGAGTTATCTCTCGTAGTATGTTAAACAGATCTTTGAATTATGCATACAGTTTTAAGGTTTAAACAACGGATCAACATCATAGCACAAGGGTAGTAACCCATAAATGCTCCGTTCTACTTCTAACTCAGTTATGAGTCTGAAGAATCTCAGTGCAGTGCACGAACTCTGTAGCACTAGCGGGGATCCTGAAATACTTTAGATAAAAATTTAACTCCAAATTGTGCCCGGGCAACTCTTTTCGATTTTCAACTACCAAGGGATTTTTTGCGTGCGCAACAATATACACGGTCGTCCGATCTTACTACCCAGAGCCTTCACTGGGGTTTGAACCTGGCACCTCCAGCACTCATGGCGGACGTCATGCCTCGAGACCACGCAGCCTCCTCCCCCCGCCCCCTTTTCACCTTTTGAATTGTGCAGAAAATTAATTTCAACAACACAAATTATGAACAAGTCTACTGTTGCTCTACCCGGATGCCGGAGCTTAGGGAAGGAAGAGGGGGGGGGGGGGGGGACGTTGAGCATTCCCAAATATATATATACTGGGGGGGGGGGGGAGGAATGTTAAACCCCACTCTAATTATTGTTTTTTTGTGGAGTCAATATGTAAACTTTCAAATGTATAGATATATTTATTTGCCACTCAGATAA